>PVHT021183666.1:30606721-30624465 GCA_004024745.2 Catagonus wagneri
AATGAAATTGTTTTCACTTTGAACTAACTTTGGGATTATCCAGAGGGCCCCTGGGGACATCTTAAAAGATTTGTTCTTTCTCCTTGTAAAAGGGGAGATATTAAACTAATTAGACTGATTTGATATGTTAAACTATGGGGAAGTATTTTTAACTAAGTGATGCTAAACCTTTTATATTATAATTGTGTGAATATGCATTATCAATTTTAGTCTTCTAGAAATTACATGAAATTTCTAAAAATCTGATTTGTTCTTGTATAAAGTTATCCCTTGTAATTCTAGTTATTAACTTAAAATGTTTAGTGTCACAGAAATAACCAAATTTCTTTGTTAATTGCATTGTAATAATCTCTAGTCAGATCTTTAATCATGGCCATTTTTAAGTTCTTTGTCATTTAAACTTATTGTTTTACTCTGGTGCTTTTGCAAAAGTGCTTCATCTTCAGTGAGATTCATGGAAAGGACTCTGAGAAGTACTCTAAAATACAGGTTTTTAATAACTTTCAGATCATTCCGTTGAACTGGGTGAGAAGTTACAGAACTTTAGGGAAACAAAGAAATAAACATAAACCGATGGCTTCATAAAACCACTAGCAGAAGATCAAGACTAACAAGAATTAATTGCATGGGGCTGAATGAACTGAGGAGGATGATCCTAATTTTTTATGAATGTTTATTTAAAACATTGATGGTTCTTTAGTCTTTTATTTCTCAGATATAAGGAAACCTTTTAAGCTAAATGTGACTTATACCAACTTGGTAAATTACACTCTTTAAAGCAGAATTGAAACATTTATCTTTTTCTCCCTACCTGATCCCTCTAGTCTTAGGAAACTCTTAGGGAGTAGTCTTATTTTTATGACAAAAGAGTTATCTGCATAACTTTAATAAAAATCTATTCTCCCTGTAATTGAGCACAATTTGAAACATTGCTTGTATTACCAAGGCTTTGACTGGAAGGTCATATTTGAAAGAGACAGGCATAGACTCAGGTATGACCAGGGTACTTTAAAGAACTATGGTTGACATTATGGGGAAAATAAAGCCCCCTGGAAGAATCAACCTAGTACTTTGGTTGTAGGATTCCCAGCAGCCTTACCAGGTGAGCAAAGGAGGTCACTTCCTGGCAGGCAGAAGAGACTAAGGATATTCTGGGGACCTGGAGAGAAGAGGAATTTACCCAAATGTATATGTATTTCAGGCAAAATTTGATGCCAAGACCTTGGCTTGGCCTCTTAGCCTCCGGAAAGCTTTTACATGTTCAATCTGAGACTTCCTTCAGAAAATTCTAGCAAAGTAGACTTAAAGGAGTCTATATGGTCAATCACTATTCTCGCTGCACTTGTGTACACAACCAAGCCAAGTTTAATGAGACTGGACTCATTTTACAAACAAATTACTCTTACTGTGATGTACCTCTGATAGAAATGGGGGTTACTGCAGAGAGAAAAAAAAATGTGTTTTGTTAATACATCTCTGTGGATATCAAATTCTAGTGCTGTAATAGTCTCTGAGGTTTTGCTGTCTACCATAAAATAGATTGGATAGTAAGCTCTTCTTGTTTCCACTGGTATGTGGCTACAATTCCCCAAACCAATGTTTCCAATTTTTCTCCCACCCTTCTGACTTGGAATTATCAAGAACTAAAACTTTTCTTTTCCCGAAGCATGGGACTTGGTATAAACCTCAAAGAAATCATCACAACAGCTCATGTACAGATAATCATCATGCTTGTTGCATGTGGGCCACTCGGAAATATCTATTAGAGACATTCAAACTGCAAACCAGAAAGTCTACCAGATTGTCACCGCCTTCCCTTACTCCATCTGAAGATGCTTCGAGCCCAACATCTAGAAATCTTGACCGACTGCCTTCAAAACTCAGAAACTGAGATTACAGTCTACTCTAATCATTAACCATTTTTTTTTTTGCTTGTTTGTTTCCATAGAAAAGCCTTTTATTAAATAACCTGATGCAAATACTTGCACCATGTAGGCCTAACTTTGGGAGTCCATGTACATCACTACTTCCTGCAATGAAACACAAACTTTCACTAAACTGATATATTCTCAGCACAAAGAGACTGATTTGATGAGATATGAAACAATCTACCTGTTCAGGACAGATTCAAACCTACTTAGACTAAATGGCCCAAGATGTTCAAATATTTCACAGTAATACCCAAATCCTTGAACAAATTGCCAGGGCCAACCCCTGGGAAAACTGATCTATTTTCATGACTGGACCCTTCAAGTTTGGGACAAGCATCCTGAGGCTAGAAACTGTGGATCGCTGTTACTATTCCTAGGGAAGGGGCAAGGGGAGGAAGCAGTTACCAGGCCTGGGAAGAGCTGTATCTGTAGGAGAGACTTCCTGATGAGGGGGAGAGTTTTCAGCTAAGAAACATGGCAAGGAGGGAGCTGGGGGAATAAGTACTCTAACTTCTCTCTCCTTCCAACTTCTAATCTACTGATGAAGCCTCCCATTGGCTGAACTCAGCTGGAAGCCAAAGGGCAAAGGAATCTAGATAATGGGTCTATAAAGTTCATCTTCCCAAGGAGGAGAGCAGGGTAAGAAGGTTAGTCAGGGCCAAAAATCCAGCACATATGCTTTTCTGTGTTTCTGGTCTTGAGTCTTCTGGTGATGCCCCTCCCATGAACTCACACAACCACCAGCATTCCTTGTGGTACCCCCAGTGAGAGTGGCTATTGTCCTTGGACTGGCAACTCTAGGGTCTGTCACTTATTCATTTACCGAGTCAACCATTCAAAAAAATGTAAACACTTGTTGTGATCCAGGCCTGGTTTTAGATGCTCTGGATCTAGTAGTGAACAGGGCCAAGTACCTGTCCTCATGGAATTTACATTCTAGTGAGGAAAACTGACCATGAAGAAGTTTATGAAGAGCTGCATTAGAGAATGCTAGCTGGGAAAACAAGGCAGGACAAGAGGGTAGAGAGTGATGGGAGCTGTCATTTTAGATGGGATTGTCAGAGGAGGTGGCATGCCAAGCCATCATGTACCATACACATAGGAATGGAATCGTACATTATGCATACACCACCTCTGTCATTTAGGAACTTTCCATACTTTTGGAAACAAGGCATTACATTAAAAAAAATGAAAGGACAAAAGCTAGTTAACAATTCGAAAGAGATATATCACAACTTAAAAAAAAAAAATGAGGCACTCTTTGAAAGCTTAGAGTTCAAAGGAAGGACAAGTCACTGCCCTAGAAAGAAAAAGGGAGGCTTCCTGGAGGAGGCAGTGCCTTGAAGTTCCTTAATGGATGGAGTCATTACCTAAACAGAGAGGAGTAGGGAGGACATGTGGGGAGAGGGAAAGCCAGAGTGAGCAAAGCTGAGGAGGCGACAATGAGTTAGTGACCATGGGGGAGAATATGAAAGAGCTAATGAGTTTAGCAGGCTGTATGCAATAATTCCGCATATGCTTTGAATTACCCTCCAGTCAATTGGCACCAAAATGTGTTAGGGTAATGGCTAGTTTAGAATCAGGGTCAGACCTAGGTTGAAATGTTCCATAAAGAGCTGTCTAAGTTCATGCAAGTTTCTCAAGCCTCCTTGAATTTTAGTTTGCTCATCACTAAATTGGGGGGAAATGTCTAATTAGGATGATTGAACGTGGAACATTTGGCTTGGTACTTGGCACATTGTAGACACTAAATGACTACTACTTTTCTCTATCTTGGCCTAAGATATGAACAACAAAAGACAAGCTGCTTGTCTGGAACAAAAAGAGCAATGAAATTTCAGGTAGCAAGCCGACTTTCATGGTACTGAAAACCACGAGCTCTGGAGTCAGATAGCCTGATTCTACACTGGACTTCTCCCTTTACCAACAGAGTGAACTGGGATACAGTTGTTTTTTCTTTGGGCTTCAGTTTTTAAATCTGAAAATAGGATGCTTGTAGCACTACTACGCCTTGTTTTGAGGAGTCAATAGAATGCTGAAGAGCTTAGCATGGTCCCTGGCACAGAATAAGTGTAGCTAGCAATCATGTCTTATTGTGCTGAACGTCATTATCAACCTGGAACGATCCTTGTGGTGCTCTGATTCCCATCTACCACTGGAAGAGAGCTTCCACCCTGAGGTTGGGAGGTGGCGACTATGGGGAAAATAGCTTATGCACAGCTCTCACTGGTGAGTTGGGAGAAGGACGTTGGTATGTGCAGGAGAGAAAAGACTGTGCCAGGGTGTGGCAGCACATATATCAGCCAACACTCAAGCAGCCCCATTCTTGCCTTATGTAGCTCTTACCAAACCAATGAACTACAGAGTTAGATGCATGCATGGGAAACCCCTTAGTCACACCATAGTACTACTCCATTTAGAGATGGGATAGCTAGGGTCCAAAGAGGGGTGGTGACAGATGACCTCTGACCGTATGCAGCCCTGGGACTGTAGGACATGATGAAGGTGCATGGCAGAATTTGATCATATGAAGACCTGCTGGACCTCTGGGGTATTTTGTTTGTTTTTTCTGTTTTTCCACCAGCATCTTCCCTTTGCTCCTTCAAAGATCCCCTGCACTTTCAGGAGCATCCTTCCTGAAAACAGCTACCTTAAATGCTATACTGCCTTCAGGTTCCACAAGACTCTTCAGGAGAGAGGACCTGGAGGATCAGGAGCAGTAAAGGAGGAGATGGAGTGAGGGATGTAAGCGAGGAACAAGGAGCAAGGAAGGGGCTGGAATGTCCCATCCAGCTTACAGATCTCCAATCCAAGATTCAGTCTAGGAAGGGGCAGGAGAGAAATTTTAATTAGGATGAGTTTGAAAAACCAAGTGATTTGGTTTTGATTGGTTTGTACTCTTTCATTGCCCCTGTCGTAGAATTTTGGAAAACGATAGAAGAAGAAAAAGGAGAAGGAGGAAGAGGAACTGGTACCACCACCATGAGAATTGCTGGAGAGAGCAGCCAGAGTGTGGAGAAACAAAATACAAGAAAGTTGCCCCAGGTGTCCCTGCAATGAAGGGTGTGGTGTACTGACTGCTGCAAGGGTTGTCAGCATGCAGACTTCAGGGAGGGCCTCAGCTATGGAACACCGCCTCCCCTCCCCTCTTCCAATGACTGACAGATGTGGAAGCGTAAAGACCTGACTATCCTAACCCAACTCTGGAACTTCTGCAGGCCATTCCAGTTCCAGTGATACCTGTAGGATTGGTCATGGCTGTCTTTTGTTCTACCTCATAGCTTGATTTCTCCCTCTCCCCAACACTGCCTTTTTCTCCTCACTTCCACCGGTGATGATTCCAACGGCATTAGTTAATAAATGCCCTGTGCCCTAGAGTGAGGTTTGAAGAGAGTTATGGAGAGAGAGTAGTACACATATATCCATATCAATATCTAGACCTTAACAGGATTTTTTTAGAGTTTTAAAAGTTTTTACCTTCTCTTAAGGTACGACTTATATACAAGAAAATGCACTAGTCTTAAGTATTCCATTTGATGAGTTTTGACAAAGTGCATACCTGAGTAACCACCACCCCAAGCAGGACACATAATATTAAATCACCCCAGAAAGTTCCTCATGCTCCTTTCCAGGCAATGCTTGCCTTTCCTACATCCAACCCCCAAGAGAGTATCCTAACCACTTCTCTGACTTCTATCACCAGAGACTGGTTTGGTGGTTTTTCGCTGTCACAGAAATGGGATCATACAACAATACGTATTCTTTATGTTTGCCTTCTTTTACACAACACCATGCTTTTGAGATTCATTCGTGTTTAGCAGCAGTAGTTTATGACATTTTGTGTAGCAGCTTATTACATTTTGGTTTGGGACATGGTTTCTAAATTAGTTTCAGTAGTTTTGTTTGTAGATTTTCATAGCATTTTCTTTGTGCACAATGTTTTCATGCGCAAATATACAACTTTCTTTCTACATTTTATGAGTTTTATATCATTGTCTTTCTTATTGCACTGGCAAGGCTTACAGTACAATTTGAATTGAAGAGGTAAGAGCAGATATCCTGGCCTTCATTCTGATGAGGGCAGAAATGGACATACTTTATCATTAAATGTGAGCTTACTGTATCAGATGGAAGAGGTGGCCTCCTTCTCTGAAAGAATTTATGTAAAAATTATTTGTTTCTAATTTTTTAATATTTGGTAAATTTCACCAGTAAAATCAAAATCATCTGGGCTTACAGTTTTCTATGTAAGGAGGTTTTTGATTAAGTAAATAATTGCTTTAATAGATACAAGGCAATTTAGATTTTTTTTTTGCTTCTTCTTGTGCCCATTTCTTTTCGAGTCAGTTTTTCAAGGATTTGGTTCATTTTTCCAAAGTTGTTGAATTTATTGACAAAATTTTTTTCATAACATTTCTTGTCTCTTCAATATCTCTAGTATCTGTAGTGCTGTCTCTCTTTTCACTCATGAAAATAACAGTGTGTGAGGTTTTTCTTCATTACTTCTCCATTTATTTTACTAGTTTTAAAGGTTTATCAAGAGTATCAATCCTTTAAAAAAACTAGAGTTCGATTTTACTGATTTTCTCTAGTTTGTCTTTTTTTTTATTTTACCAAAATCTCTCATTTTTATTATTCTTGTTTATTTTGGATTTAATTTTTTTGTTTTGCCTAGATTCTTGAGAAGGAAGTTAAATAATTATTTTCACACCTTTCTTCCTTGTCAATATGGACTTTAATTTCTTTTTCTCCTTTTTTCTTTTTCCTTTTAGGGCTGCACCCTTAGCATACAGAAGTTCCCAGGCTAGGGTCAAATCAGAGCTACAGCTGCCAGCCTACACCACAGCCACAGCAACGTGGGATCCAAGCCATTGACCTACACCACAGCTCACGGCAACACCAGATCCTTAACCCACTGAGCAAGGCCAGGGATCGAACCCACATCCTCATGGATACTAGTCGGGCTCATTACCACTGAGCCACAAGGGGAACTTCCTAATTTCTTCTTTTTTAAACTAGTGTACAGTAAAAATTGACTTTTTCTGGGGTATAGCTTTATGAGTTATAACACCTGTACATATCTGTATAACTGCCCTATAATCAAGGCATAAAACAGTTTCCTCACCCCCCAAAATTCCTTCATGCTACATTTTTGTAGTCACCCTCCTCCCATTCCCAACTCATGAAAACCACTGACCTGTACTCCATCACTGCACTTTTGTCTTTCTGAGATTATCATATAAATGAAATCACACAGTATGTAACCTACTGTGATTGGCTTCTTTTTCCTCAGCATAATAACTTCAAGATTTATCTGAGCTGTTTATGTATCAATAGTGCATTTTTTAAATATTTCTGAGTGAAGTACCACAGTCTGCTTATTCATTAACATGTTGAAAGTCATTTGAGTTGTTCTTAGTTTTTGGTGATTATAAACAGAGCTACTATAAATACACTCATGTAGGTTTTTGTGTTAATATAATTTATACAAGGTAAATAACCAGGAATGAGACTCATGAGTAATCAGGTAAGTGCATGTTTAACTTTATAATAAACTGCCAAACTTTTCCAGAGTGCTACAACATTTTGGATTCCCATAAGAAATATATGACAGTTCTTGTTGCTTTGAATTCTCATAGTTCTAGTTGCTCTCAATTCTCACAAAATCTTTATGTTGACAAGAATTTTTTTAGCTATTTTAATAGGTTTGCAGTGGTATCTTATTTTGACTTGTTTTTTTTTTTGTATTTTTAGGGCCATGTCCATAGCATATGGAAGTTCCCAGGCTAGCGGTCAAATCAGAGCTCCAGCTGCTGGCCTATGTCACAGCTACAACAATGCCAGATCTGAGCTGCATCTGTGACCTATATCACAGCTCATGGCAATGCTGAATCCTTAACCTGATGAGCGAGGCCAGGGATCGAACCTGCTTCCTCATTGATACCATTCAGGTTTATTACCACTGAGCCACCATCAGAACTCCCTTGTCATGATTTTAATTTGCATTTTCCTAATGGCTAGTGATGTTGAATAGTTTTTCATTTTGTTATTTGAAATCTGTATATCATTTTTAATGAAGTGTCCATACATATCTTTTGCCAATTTTCAAATTCTTTTTTTGTTTTCCTTTTTATTTCCTTTTTAAAATTGTCTATGTGGTTCTGAGAATTCTTTACATAATCTGCATACAATGCCATTGTTAGATTTTTGACTTTCCAAATATTTTCTCCCAGTCTGTAACTTGTCTTTTCATTTTCTCAACAGTATCTTTCACAGATAAAAAGGTTTAATCTTGATGAAATTTAATTTTATAGAATGAATGGTTTGGTTTCATGTCTAAAAACTCATCATCGAAACGAAGGTCACACAGATATTTTTCCCTAAATTTTATTTTAAAATTATATAGTTTTATTTTCTATTTTTTTTACATTTAGATCTATGATCTAATTTTTGTTGATTTTTACATAGTGTGAGGTTTAGACACATTGGGGTGTTGTGTTTTTGCTTTTTGTGCATTCCCAAGATAAGCCATTTGATCATGGTTTTAATATTGTACTTGGATTCGGTTTGCTAATTTTATGTTTAGGATTTTCACACCTATGCTCATGAGGGTTATTGGTTTTAAGTTTCTTTTCTTGCAATGTCTTTGTCTGTTTTGATGTTAGGGTAATGTGGACCTCATAAAATGAGTTGAAAGTCTTTCCTCCTCTTCTGTTTTCTGGAAGAGAGCGTGTAGAATTATAGAACTGGTGGTCTTCGTTCCTTAAATACTTGCCAGATTTGTCAGTGAAATCATGTGTGCCTGAAGATTTCTTTTTCCAAAGATTTTTAAAAGTGGATTTAAACTTTTTAAGAGTTATGGACTACTTCAACGATTTATTTCATCTTGGGTGAATTTATCATTTTCAAGGAATTGCTTCACTTCATATAAACTGTCAAATGTATATGTTTAGAATTGACTGCAGAATACACTTATTAGCCTTCCCATGTTCATGGGTCTGTCATGATAGTATCTCTCACTCCTGATATTGACAATTTATAGTCTTTTACTTTCTTTTCATTGTCAGTATTGCTATAGATGTATTAATTTTTTGATATTTTCAAAGAACAGTGTTTTAGTTTCATAGAATTTCTCTAATTTTTTCTCATTACAATTTTATTTCTGCTCTTATTCTTCTGCTTGCTTTAGGTTTATTTTGCTCATTTTTTTAGTTAATGTGGAAGTTCAGCTTGTTGATTTGAGAAATTTTTTCTTTACTTATGTAAACATCTACTGCTATAAATATTCCTCTAATCAGTGCTTTAGCTGAATCTCACAAATTTTGATATGTTGTATTTTCATTTTCAGTCAATTCAAAATATTTTCTAATTTTTATCAAGACTTCTTTATTGTTCTGTAGATGGTTTAGAAGTATGTTGTTTAATTTTCAAGATTTAGAGGCCTTCCTATTATTTTTTCACTATTGATTTCAAGTTTAATTTCATTTGGGTCAAAGAATTCACTTTGTATGATTTTGATGATTTCAAATTTTTGAAGCTTTGCTTAATCATCCAGGATATGGTCTATCTTGGTAAGTGATTCTTGTGCACTTTCAAGGAATGTTGAGGGTTGGGTGGAGTGTTTTCTAAGTGTCAATTAGATCCAGCTGGTCAGTGGTGCTATTCATTTCTTACATACTCTTGATGATTTTCTGTCTGCTTGCTCTATCAACTGTTGAGAGAGAAGTGTTGAAATCTCTAACTATAATTGTAGATTTGTCTATGTTTTTAGTTCAGCTCATTTTTGTTTCATGTACTTAAAGCTCTATTGGTAGATGCATACATATTTAAAATTGACATATTTTCCTAGTGAATTTAACCTTTTATTAGAGTCTTATATCCTTCTATATATCTTGTAATTTTCTTTGCTCTGATGTCTACTTTGTCTGATATTATAGTTATTCCAGCTTTCTTTTGATAAGTATTTGCATGGTATATATTTTCTCATCCTTTTACTTTTAACCTTCCTATGTTACTATATATGAAGTGAGTTCCTTATAGACAGTATATGTAGGTCCTTTAAAAGATCCATTCTGATAATATCTGCTTTGTATTGGTGTGTTTAGACTATTTGCATTTAAATGCAATTATTAATATGTTTGGATTTAGGCTTGCTGTATTATTATTTATTTTCTGTTTGTTACCCTTGATTTATTCTTTGTTTCTCCTTTTCTTCTATTGGGTTGTTTGAAAGTCTATCTATCTATTTATCTATCTATAACATATAATTGAAATATATATATATTTCAATTTATCTATTGTGTTTTAGATATATATTTTTGTATATTTATTTTTAGTTGTTACTAAGGAATTAAAACATACTTACCTTTCTTTCCATAGTCTACTTAGAATCAAGTGGAATGTAGAAACCTTATCACCATATAGGTTCCTTATCCTACTGACTTTATGCAATAGTTGTCCTCAGTGTTATATCTACAAACATTGAAAACCCTATCAAATGTACTGTGAACTTTACTTTCAAATATCACACATATTTTAAATAATTCAAGAGAATAATAGTTTATCATATTTAGCTATTTACCACTACCATTGCTTTTCCCTTACTTGTGATATTCCAAGTTTACCTCTAGTCACATTTCCCTTTTATTTAAAGAACTTTCTATATCAATTCTCCTAAGGCAATCTCTTGGCAACAAATCTCTTTATCCCACCTTCATTCCTAAAGGATATTTTTATTTCTAAGTTGAAAATTCTTTTTTTTCAGAAATTTAAAAATGTTGTTCCACCTTCTTCACCAACGACACAAATGTCGTTGTTGAAACTTTTAGTATTATCTCATGTATCCCCAAGGCTCTCTTCATTTTTTATGCACATACTCTTTTATCATTCCTTGGTTTTCAGATTCAGTAATTCTTATTGATCTACAGCCACTGAATTTTTCCTTTGTGCTGTTGAGCCCATCCAGTGACTGGTTCCAGGTCCATTATTTCTTATTTCTCTAACTCAGCCTCCTTTCTCAGCTTTCTCACTTGAAAAATGCAAGTATCACTTATCTAATAGACATGTAGAACATATTAAATGACACAAACGATATAAAGTACCCAGTGCCTGGTGTAGTGGCTGGCACACTGGAACAGTTCAATTACTCTTGAGAATTCATTTGACCCAGTGGAGGAAGGCTGATATATCAACAGGTAGAATTTAAGCTCTAGGTCTGTCTAAACTGGATGTCTTCTTATTGTTGTTGCTTTTTTCTAAGGGTATTGTTAGAATCATAAGGAGTCCCAGTCTTTTTGCTCCCTATTCTCCTATCACTGTGAATCATAACCAGAACCTAGAGACTGAAAATGTTATTCACATACCATAACTGTTGTCTGACTTAAGGCAAACACTTCTTCACAGAGTTGGAGTGGGAGCCACGTCGCGCAAATTGCAAAGCAGGCAGAGTTCTCCATTTCTTGTTAACCACAAGATAAGCCCTTAATATATAGCTTTGGGGAGTCCTTAGGGGGCATATTTCCATTTAAATACAGAGATTATGAACTCAGCCACTTGGTCTCAATAAAAGTCATTCGTGTCAAAAACCAAAAAAAAAAAAAAATTCTAAGTGACTCAAAGGTTTTCTAAGGCTAAAAAAGAGGTGGAAGGATAGCATGAGGAGAAGAAAGAAGTGTATGTGCAGTGCCATAGAGAAGTGACTTGATATAGACTGAAGACTGTGCCTCTAGTTCCTGAGTAATGATAACCGTGTTATATACTTAGAGACAATTAGAAATAGAAGAATCAGAACCATTCTTTCTCTGAGCCTAAGTCTGACACTAATCAAACATGGCACTCTTCCTTTTTGAGCCTATTCATAGCCTTAGAATAATTAACATAGCCAGCAGAGATAGGATTGAAAAGAAAATTGTCATCCTGGATCTAGACTAATACTTCAGCAAGAGAGGCAACACTAAGTAGAATATAAATCTCTGATTCCTGGTCCACTGCTCTTCTGCCATCTTTCTGTCCCTAAAAGATCATAAACCATGGTGGTAAGTATTGGTAGGCACTTTAAGTCTTGCAAAGGAACTAAGGACAATTTCCAGCTCTTTTTCTCAAAAACCTATAGGGAGAACAAGGAAAACCTAACCCAAATGGTGAAAAACCTGAATTTGCTTTTGATCCCAGGAGTACTTTTGGAAGCATTGAAGAAGATGCAGATCCTGATTAGAGATAAATTTCATGGGCTGTAGTAACTCTTATATGACTTTCATAGCCCAGATATCAGCTGGACTTAATTTTGAATGTGTCAACATTTGCTTTGAAATGTAAGTGCATGTGTGTGTGTGAGCCCAAGAGCATGCATGACTCTATATATGTGCACATACCATGTCAACATGCATGTTTTACATGCTGACCTATGTGAATGCTCCCAGGAGTGTATGGGAGCATCTGCTGGCTTGTATTTGCATGTGTCAGTGTGTGTGTGTGTGTGTGTGTGTGTGTGTGTGTGTGTAACTGACCCACAGTGTTGGTCTCCAAAGCTGTAGGATGTATTATGGCAGATGCCAACACAGTGCTTCTTGGCTGGCTCCCCATTCCTCATTAACAACCCCAATTGCTCCATATCCTGCCTATCACTAAGCTGTCGCAGCAGCCGGATGCCTGCCAGTTAGAAGCTGAAAACTCCTGGTGGTATCCTGGGGGTCCACAGGTCTGTCCCTGTTAGCCCTGGGGTTACCCCAGGACCGGAATTCTTCCAGCATCAGAAAGAGGAAATTGAGAGTTCAATCTGTCCCCATACCTGAAATGTCTCTCCTGCCAGGCCCTTTGCGGGTGCCTTAGGTCTCCTGTACCAGCTGCCTCAGGTTTCCACTGAGCCTGTGCTAAGGATGGGCTGGGCCATGGACTTCAGGCCAGTGTCTGCCAGACCTGGAGGACGGGCCCTGTGGCAGACAAAGATATGACCTGGTGAGAGGCATGGTTTGTTTTGGGGAGAAGCTGAGGAATAATTTTTTTTCATCCGAGAGGGCCTTTCCTCCCACCGTAACATCCAGAGCCTAACCCATAATTAGTTCTCAGTATATGTAAATAAATTACTAACTGACTTATGGATTGTGGATGGATAATGTAAACTGAGAAGACTGGGCACTGTTTAGGGACAGGTCTGTTCTTTCTGACTTGCATGTTCTACTTGAAGCTGATATAGTTGGAGTTAACAATGCATTGCTGTTCCTTTCAGGGTAGCATTTACTAAGCACCTACTATGTGTCAAGCACTGTGCCAGACACTCAAGAACAGTTAGTTCATTTCCTCAAAGAATGTCACAGTGTTTTGAGGTAGGAACTGCATTTGTTTGCCAGGGCCATAACTACGTACCACAGACTGCATGACTGACACGAGAAATTTATTTTCTCATAGTTCTGGAGGCTGGGAGTCTGAGATCAAGGTGTTATCAGGATTGGTTCCTTCTGAAGGCCATGAGGAAAAGATCTCTTCTAGGCCTCATTCCTTGGTTTGTAGATGGCTGTCTTCTCCCGGTGTCTTCACCTCATCTTCCCTCTGAACATGGCTCTGTCTAAATGTCCTCTTCTTAGGAATACATCAGCCATGTTGGCTCAGGGCCCGTCCTAATAACCTCATTTTAATTGAATTACTTCTTTAAAGATCCTACCTCCAAATCTGGTACACTGAAATACGGGATGTTAAAACTTCAACATGAGAAGTTGAGGGGGGAGCACAATTTATCCCATAAGACAGATTTATTAAAATAAGTTTTATTAAATATCCTGTTTCCCATGAAGACTTCTTGGGCTTTCCTTGAGAGAATTTGCCATTTCCTCCTCTGAGCTACGTAACAACTGATGTTCTGATTTCGTCCTGGTCACTATGTGTTTAGGCCACTATCTTTCTTATTAGTCTGAAGAGCCAGGCTTCAGGAGTTCAATACAGTTGGCCCTCCATAGCCATAGGTTCTGTATCCATGGATTCAACAAACCACGTATTGAAAATACTTGAAAAAAAATCCCAAAAAGTAAAATTTGAATTTGCCACCAGCAGCCAACTATTTACCTAGCATTTATATTGTATTTACAACCCTCTGCGTAACATTTACATTGTATTAGGTATTATAAGTTAACCTAGAGACGACATAAAATATGTGGGAAGATGGGTGTAGGTAATAGGCAAATACTATGCCATTTTATATAAGAGAAATGAGCACCGATGGACTTTGATTCCCTCGGGGGTCCTGGAACCACTGCCCTGTGGATACGGAGGGATGGCTACTCTATTTCTAGTATCTGTCATAACACTTGGCACCTAGGAGTGAAGTGAATCCTGACTGTATGGAGAATGAATGGATGGAACTGATGAAAAATTGAACAAAACTGAAGGAAATCACTAGAAAGTGCTTCTGGAGGATCTCATGGTCACGGCGAAGGAGCAGAGGGAAGTCAGGTAGGACTCGGGGGTTGGGGGCGGGGAATCCCTGCCCCAGGCTCTGTCCTCAGAGTTTATCGTGCTTCACAAAAACAGCAATGGGAAGAAAGTGCTCCCAGACCGGGACCTTCCCCCTAATCAAGACCCTACATTCCAGACTTCTCTGGTTACAACAGTGGGATTGGTCTGATGGGCCCATGACCCCCTGAGGTCACCTGTTACAGCAAAGGGACCCTGAGCCAGCTCTTGTCCTGTTCTAGCTCTAACCTCGATCCCCTTTCTGTTTGCCACATCCCTTTCTTGGAACCTGTGTGAGGAAATCCAGGCATTAGTTTTCAAAGAAAAACTCAGTGGAGGTTGAAAATAGTCATGGATTCTCTTCCTCCCAGGACAGAAGCCATAAATATGTCAGCTTGTAGCCCCTGTTCCCATAGCCCTGGTCCAGAACACTTCTCTGATCCAGCCAGCCTACCCCCTTGACCCCACTGCCCTGCGTTTCTAGGGCTGCTTGCTTCACTCTGCTCCCTCTTCCCAGAAGGCCCCAGGTTCTAGGGCAGCAGCAGAAGTCCTGCCTGAACTCTCCCTCACCTGCAACACACACACATCCCAAAGCTATTTCTCCAGACTCTTGCTAGCCTTATCACCCAGGATCTGGACTCCTTTTTTGTTGTTGTTGTTGTTGTTTGTCTTTTTAGTGCTGCACCATGGCATATGGAAGTTCCCAGGCTAGGGGTGGAATCAGAGCTGAAGCTGCTGGCCACAGCCACAGCCACAGCCACAGCAACTCCAGATCCGATCCACGTCTGTGACCTACCCCACAGCTCATGGCAACTGGACTGTTTTAGGCCTATTTCTTTCTCTCTGGCAGGAATTCCCAGCAGGACCAGGCTTTGCACACAATGCCATTCAAGACCCTCTGCTCTATCCTTTCCAAGTTGCACCTTCGTTCCTTCTTCTCCTCCTGAGGGGCTTCCCTCTGAGACACCTGGCCCAGAATGGAATTGCAGTTGCCTCTTTCCTATTGGGAAGTCTCCTTCCAGGCCTGCTCCCTGCAGAGGTCTGACTCCAGCTCTTCTTGTTCTGATTTCCCCTTGACCTGGGGCTCTCTGGGCCTGCTGCAGCCTGGGCTCAGGGGAAGGAGAGGACTGAGGGTGTGGAGTGTGGCTTTAGGTAGCTCCTAAATGTAATGACACCAGGCACCCTGGCACCTCTCTCAGCCCTGCCCAGGGACCTCACTCTGGTAAACAGAACCCTGGCCCAGACAAAAGCCATTAGACATCATGCCGACATCCATACCCTGCCATGTTCCTGGCATAAAGGGCCCAGCTAAATACCTTTGCAAAGCTCTTATTGTGCTGCATCCCGCACCGCCTTCCCTACCATCCCTGCACTATCAAATCTTTCTAGGGCCCTTTGTTGTCAAACCAAATATAGTGCTACATTGTCTGGCCTTCCACCCATTCTGGCTGGATAAAGGGGCCCGGTCCCCAGACTGGGGGCGCACGGCTCCGGACGGCCTCCTCAATGCTATCTCACCGCCACAGCCCACGCTGGGAGCCTGCAGCTCCCCCACCCACCCGCTCTGCTCCCGGACCTGCGGCTGAGCCATTGATATGGTGTGTATTCTTTTCCATAGGTTCCCACGAGCATGTCACTAACCATTTCCTGGGCCTTATCACCGGGAGGGAAAAAAAGGAGCGCCTTTGAAAAGTGGAAACAAAACATCAGGCCCCATTGTTGTGTGACTTCCCTGGCCACAATCTAGGCTCTCCATCACTCTACACACGGAGACTACAAACACGGCCTAATACAGATACTCCAATCGGCAATTTGACCAGGACATTTATTGTTCTGTATCTGCAATCTCTGCTCCGCATGTTTGTGGCTTTAAAATCATCCCTTTTTATTTCTCTCTCTCGACTCAGAGCAAGTCAAAAGCCTCTGATGGACAGTGTGAGGAGAAGCAACTGAGTCAATTTGCAAACTCCGGCGTGCCTAGTGCCTTCTCCTTGTGGGTAGCTCACAGCAGAGGCAGGCTTGCTCACCTTTTCTTTTAAATTTCACTCTATCCTCTGGTTCCTCTTCTTTGCTTCCATTCCCCTTTTTCCGTCCCAATTTTTACTCTTTCTCTTTCTTCAATTCTGACTTGGTCTCTCTCTCTATGATTGATCTTTCAACTCTCATTCTTACTTAAATGATTAGGGAGAAGTGAGGGCTTCTGGTTCACTTCTTGGGAATGAATGAAAAGGGAGCTGAGACTTACATTGCTCCTGAGACAGGCACACGATTCTGGAGTATTAAATTTGAGGAAACATCAGAGATGAACTAATCCCACCCCCTCAGAGGGTCTGAGAGTGAACTGTCACACAGTGAGTTAGTGATGGCCAGGAGAGGTCTCCCCAGCATCCTAACCTCTGCCAGGAAATGCTGTGTCCTAGCTGCGTCTCACAATCTATCTGAGAATTCTGATGACATGTCCCTATTTTTGTGTCTATCTGAGTTGTGGGCCTAAAAATCATTTGTCAGTCATATTCTATTTTAGAGAGCAGCAAGAAACATTTCCTAGAATAGCACGAAGTGGCTAAGTGTACTCTCTGGATACAGTAAACCTAGGCAAGAAGTATTAGCTGTGTGACTTTGGCTAAGTCACTGAACCCCTCTGAGTCTCAGATTCCACATTTTAAAAATGGGCACATTCAGGCAATATTACAGGGCCACAGTAATCAAGACAGCATGGTACTGGTACCAAAACAGACATACAGACCAATGGAACAGAATAGAGACCCCAGAAATAAACCCAGACACCTATGCCCAATTGATCTTTGACAAAGGTGGCAAGAACTTCAAATGGGACAAAGAAAGTCTTTTCAGTAAGCTTTGCTGGGAAACTTGGACAGCTGCATGTAAATCAATGAAACTAGAGCACACTCTCACACCATGCACAAAAATAAACTCTAAATGGTTGAAAGACTTAAATATAAGACAAGACACTATTAAACTCCTGGAAGAAAACATTGACAAGACACTCTCGGACATCAACCTTACTAATGTTTTCTCAGGTCAGTCTCCCAAAGCAACAGAAATCAGAGCAAAGATCAACCAATGGGACCTAACCAAGCTGACAAGCTTTTGCACAGCAAGGGAAACCAAAAAGAAAACTAAAAGACAACTCACAGAATGGGAGAAAATTGTTTCAAATGACACAACTGACAAGGGCTTAATCTCTAAAATATATAAACAACTGATGCAGCTCAACTGCAAAAAAGCCAACAACCCCATTGAAAAATGGGCAATGGACCTGAATAGACATTTCTCCAAAGAAGATAAACAGATGGCCAACAAGCACATGAAAAAATGCTCAACATCTTTGATAATTAGAGAAATGCAAAT
>PVHT021183666.1:30625465-30757195 GCA_004024745.2 Catagonus wagneri
AAATGTCCATCGACAGATGACTGGATTAGGAAGATGTGGTATATATACACGATGGAATACTATTCAGCCATAAAAAAGGATAAAATAATGTCATTTGCAGCAACATGGATGGAATTAGAAACCCTCATACTGAGTGAAGCAAGTCAGGAGAAAGATAGATGTCATATGAAATCTCTTATAACTGGAGTCTAAAACAGTGCACAAATGAACATCTCAACAGAAAAGAAAATCATGAACTTGGGGAATAGACTTGTGGTTGCCAAGGGGGCGGGGGAGGGGTGGGGGAGGACTGGGAGGGAATGGGGATAACTAGTGCTTTAATGATGGAATAGCAAGGAGCTTCAACTGTATTGCACGGGGAACTATATCTAATTACATGTGACAAATCCATATATGTACATGTAACCGGGTCACCACGCAGTGCAGTTGGAAAATCTGACAGATATCTGTAAACCAGCTATAATGCAAAAATAAATAAATAAATAAATAAATAAATAAATAAATAAATAAAAATGGGCACAAAAGCAGACTCTACCTCCTAGGGTCTTGGTGAGAATGGCTGATTCATATACAGTCCCTGACACATAGTAAGCACTGTGTAAATGATAGTTTTTGAATGATTCCTGGGAAGAATCCTATATCCAAACAAATCTATTTTTATATCAATACTCTCCCATTTTGATATCTTATAAATAAATATGGACTTCCCAGAGCTCTGCTTATAGTAGGGTCCCTGTGTATGCATACCTTAGTTGGTCCCTGAAGCGGGGGCACCTGCTTCCCGTCGCAGCAGTAAGACCTAATTTCCACTCAATAAACACTCCATCATTTGCACAGTTCAGGTAGAGCATGTGCCGTGTGCCAAAGACCGTGGGCAGTCTTTGCCCCTGCAGAGCTTATGGTCTGGTCAAAGAGATGACACTAAAGAAATAAACACACAAATATATAAAGTACAAACTGAAATAGAGGAAATGTGCAGGGTGTGATTAGAAGTTATATTGGAGGACCACATCTAGATTGGGAGTTTAAGAGAAGCATCTCTGAGAAAGTAACTTATAAGTTGAGCTCGAATGACAGAAAGTGGTCAGGCCAGGAGAAAGTAAGCACTCCAGGCAGAAGCACGATGAAGCCTATTAGAGAAACTGATCAGAGGTGGAAAGAAGGCTGGCATGACAGGGCACAAAGAGAAAGAGAGGAGGACGCGAAGTTAGGAGAGGATATGCATTTGGGATTGCATGAATCGCATGAATTTGGGATTGCACATGAATTTAGGACTTCTCCCCTCACCCGCCAAAGGCAGTTCAAAGCCTTGGAGAGATTCTGAGTAGATCCTTTGGCTTCTGTGCAGAGAATGAATACAGTGAGGGCATGCGGAATACAGTAAAGAGCCTATTTATCTCTTCCAGGTGAGAAAGGGTAGGAACATGGGCCAGGAAATGCACACAAGAACTCAAGGGTTATCTGGAACAGAACTTTTAGAAATTGGTGATGGTTAGACTATAGGGTGAGAAGGGAGAGGAATGATTCAAAGAATCTTCCGACCTGAGCATCTGGGCTAATGGAGGCACCATTTAATAGGAAGGGGCAGCCTGGAGGAAGCTCTGGGGTTAAAGAGCTCTACCTGTGTTTGAGATGCCAAGGAGCAGTAGTGTACACGAATCTGGAGTTTAGAGTAGCAGTCCATACTGGAGATGTGCATCTGGGCATTGATGGCGGTGTTCTTTTCTGTTTGTTTGTTTGTTTCAGGGCCACACCCATAGCATATGGGAGTTCCCAGGCTAGGGGTCTAATCAGAGCCCCAGCTGCTGGCCTATACCACAGCCACAGCAACGCCAGATCCGAGCCACGTCTGTGATTTACACCACAGCTCATGGCAACGCCGGATCCTTAACCCAGTCAAGAGGGCCAGGGATCAAATCTGCGTCTTCATGGATACTAGTAGTTCGTTACCATTGAGCCACAACAGAAACTCCTGGACCGCATTTTCTATACTGAGAATGCATGCATGAATGAATGAAGTGATAATGCTAAGATTTAGACCCATATTTGCCTGACTGAAAAGTTAATATTTTATGCACTCTTCAGTCTACTTCCAGTAAACTAAATTCAGTAAAATGATGACTCTTCCAGAATACAGCGACTGTCAAGTTCAGGGGGAAATGTGGTTGAGAGGACAACCTGCATTCTCAAGAGAATCCTTAAAAACATGCAGAACCCAAGAGTCTCGAGAGTCAGAAGTTCTGGCATAAGATCTGGAGGTACCCAGGAAGAAGCAGGATCTTGGGGGATGTAGAAATCCCATCACTGGCCCAAACTGTACTAGGTCAGAACTCCTAGAGCAGACATTCGTAAGATTATTTTAAGATAATTTGTAGGAAAGAACCTTGTGCCATCCTGGATTCACAGAAGTTGCTTGATATACTAGTTGGGCTAGGCTCACCCAGGCAGCAAGAACGGACAACCCTAAAATCTCAGTGACAGAACTCAACCAAGTGCTGTACGGTCAGGCAGCCTTCTTGGAGGCACTTTTCCAATAGTGACTCAGGGATCAGAACTATGTCCACCGCTCATCTCTGATATCTTGATGGTCTTCACTTCCCACACTGTGCAAGGGCAAGTGTGTGTGGAGAATTCACACCCTCTCTTGACAGCTTTGATCTGGGAACGACACAAATGACTCCACTCACAGCCTACGGACCTTCCTGCAGAGACCAGGTAATGGCAGGGACTAGGTTAAAATTGAGCAAGAACTACTTGTCCTGGCTTTGGTCAATGCTCAAGCTCTCTCCTTCTTCCAGTGGGAGAACTGAAGCCAGGAACAGGATAGGAAGATCCAAGGTGGCAGATGATTGGGGACGGTCAGGGCTGGGGATGACGAGGTTCAATTGACCTTTGACTCTGAGAACTAGCATCAGAAGCCGATGCCTACAACCTTGTCAGTTTCTATGCATGTGAATTCCATTTTCTCCTATTCTCTATATGTGCTACTCATTGGAAAATGCTTCTTCTGCTGTGTCCTCAAGGAGCAGTTTAGGCGATTTACTCTGTCACAGTCTGAAGTCTGTGCCCTCTCATGCCTGCTACCACCCAGGATCTTAGGGAGGGAGTGTTTGGGAGGATGGAACAAGACTGCCCTGCCTGAGCAAGGTCTTAAGAGTTAACATGCAGGGAACTCTCCATGGACCCTACCTCATGAGCAAAACCTCCCCAAGCCAGTATCATTGTCTCTGTCTTCAGCTGGGTCTGTCTGTGAGTTTCTATATCCTTCCAGCATAGCGATCTTATCAAAGCAGATTAAAAATGAGAATGGGTCCATAAAACATGCATTATGGTCTCTCGCAACCTCATAAAGCCAGATAAATGCCCTGTTCCGGAGGCCCCTAGATTGAGTTTACACCTCTCTCCTTCCCCATAATGGCATCATCAACAGCTGATAACTGAAGCTAAAAAAAAAAAAAAAAAAATCAGTAACTTGGAAGGTCCAACTCGGTGGATTGATTCTTTTTCCTCATGGACTGCTCAGAGTAAAAGAGGATCGTGCCACAAAAGATAACTGGCTTTTCTTGACCTCAAATAGTTCCTCTACCTTTTCCATAAGGCTTAGAGCAAAGGCAGTGAAGAAATCTTCTGGACTGTGCCCCCTTTCTGGGTGGTTCCATTGCTCTTCCCCACTTCCCCCACTGATACCCGAGTCCCCAGCCCCAAGCCAAAGTGCTTCAATTCAGGTAAACACCAGGCTTCCCATGGATCTACCTCCAAGGTTTTTTTAGACAGTCTCCTAAGCACTGGTCTTGACAGGAAGGAGGAAGGGCTCGTGGTCATACATCGTGTTTTCTATTCCTGAAGCTCCTACTGCCCCCAGTGGAGGGTTAGTTGCTCACATGTTACAGCTCGGCCTTGCCTTCCTGTCCTCAGGCAGGGGTATTGAAGGTGCAGACACTGAACAAGGAGCCAATTCTTGGCATGCTCGGACTCTGGCCGAACTGCCACCTCCTGCCCCAGGTTTGGCCAATGGTTCTGCTCCAGGTTCCCTTGCACCTGAACCCTTGAATTGATATTGTGTTCTCTGAGAATGGAGCCTGTCTCAGGGCTGGGAATCCTGCTGTGGCTTAACCTACCCCAACCACTGGGCTTCCTCTGAGTCTAACCTGTCCCCAGAAGCTCACTTTCTGGGAGACTGGCCTTCTTCCTATTGTTTGACTAAATCCATCCATCAACTCCCTTCTCTGTTGCCATGATCCTAGGTCCTGACCTGACCTGCCTTTCAGCCCATAGAGCTCCAAGGGCCATTATGTCAGGGGCAGAGAAAGAACTAAGCACTGCCTGGGAGGGGCTGAGCCAGGTTCATGGCTTTCCTTTGCGCTGCCAGTGGTAGTTCAGCCAACAAAGACATCAGTCCAAGTTTCCCCTACCAGACTAGGAGACGTGTCCTTCCCGAACTTAGTATTTGGGCCTTCTTATCGAGCCTTTGATATTCAAACTCTGGAAATGAACTGGCCTCTCTTCTCACTAAAGCTTTTGTTCCATCCCAGTCCTCAAGTTTAGACAGACCTGTCTAGAGTATCTATCCCTCATGACTGTGCATCCAACCACAACCCCCAGATTAGTCCTTAGTCCTATAGCACTTAATGCTGACCACTGATTTAGCTCAGTTACTCTTTATTGTAATTGTTTGCTTGCACATCTGCCTCCTGGCTAGACCATGAGAATGTGAAGGGCAAGGGCCAGCTTTGAGTTATCATTGCATCTCCAGAGACTTACACAATGCTTGGCACATAGTATGTGCTCAATAAATATTTGCAGAATGAGTAATTTAATTGTGTTTTCTTAGCCGAATTGTAAGCAGGCAAGCACTCTTATAGCGTATAGAGACTGCTTGCCCATAAACTGCATAGGGAGGCTCACTAATCCTGTGACCCCCCAAAATGGGCTCTAACACACAACTGAGACAGAATAAATGTCTGGCTGTTCTGTTTTGACTGGTGACAAGAGTTGCAAGCTGATTAATACATTTAAAGTGGTGATCAATTTGTCTTATTCACATCCTCTTATCCTGATTGTAATGAGTAGATCTTTTAACATAATGAAAACGGCATATTTCACACAAATTCACAGTTTTGCATTCCAGAGGAGATGAAATGCTGTTTTTATTTAACGTTAAAATGAGGTGTAAGCGCTTGTCTTGGAAGGCCAGGGAAGGTGACAGGCGATCTCTCTCCTTGAAGGCCAGAGTGTGGCATCTCCTAAGACCTTGAATTTGACTGTGCAAATCAGTGCCCAGTGCTGTGGAATAGAACAGCACCTCAGTCACCCAGTCGATCGCTTGCCCAGTTTATGAGTGATCTTTAAATTAATTGAGCCCTGATTGGAGCTGATCTAGTCTGGGCTTGAATAGTTTCCAGGAGTGGAGAGTTTACCATTGTTCATTGCAATTCTTGAAGCCTCCAAGTGTAAAAATAATTCTTACATTGCTCCCCAATCAACCTTCCTGTCAAGTTTCTATTTCTGTGGGCTTTCCTTTTTCTCTTGATCCCTCTCTCTTTTCTTCAATTTCCTCTTTTTCTAACTTATTAGCGTTCTGTAAAAATGTCTAATAGCATAATAATCTCTTATAATTTTACAAAGGTTTAGAGCTTTCATTGTTCTTTTCACGCAGCCTCGAAGAGTTAGATGAATGAGTGGTTTCCTGCTGATTCTCTGCCAATGCTGCTTCTCTGGAATGGTCTGTTCTCAGAGACTTCAAGTGGGACCTCTCTGATCCACACAACTTTCTGCCTCATTCTGCTCAGCAGCCTGAAAGTGCCTGGCACAAAGTGAGCTCTCAGTCAGTGATTGTTGAATGACTGAATGAACAGTGGTGCCTATAAGGCAATTTAATACCCTGGGCCCCTGTCCAAGGTCAGCTGTATGACAGGCGCCTCTCCACTAAGCAGCCAGCACTATTCAGAGCAAGTAGAAATGGAGACAAAATGGGATATTCACACTGTCTTCTATGGTAGCACCCACGTCAGGAAAGCTCAGGAGCTGCAAGGAGACAGCTTTTGTCATGGACACCAAAGAATGGACAGGAACAGCAGGTGCAGAGTGAAAAGTGGAGGTGAGAGCCAGAGAGTGAGCTGAGAGCTTACCAGCCCTGGCTCCCAGGGGCTCCCGAGGCCCAGCCATATCCCCGGACAGGGCTTCAGGAGACGATTCAGCTTCTTACCCACATTCGCCTTTATTGTTCAAGCCAACTCAAAATAATTTCCTTTACTTGCAACCAAGCATGTCCGCCTAAATAAAGGTAGACATAAGACGACTGTTTATTAGCCTTGGAAAGTCAGCTCGGGGAGGTAAAAACTCTCCCAAGGCCACACAAACACGAGTGGTAGCATTGAGGTTGAGTCTTAACCAGGTGCCCTCCTACTGAGCTTTGTTCCGTGCAGCCACTGAAGTGTGTCCCTGTCCCCAACTTGAGCTCTGCCCCCTGCACTTTGCTTTTAACAAAAGAAAGAGTCACTTCTGGAGCAGCCAGATGAGCCCAGCGGTAGAAACCCAAACCAAGAGGAATTTACTCTCCATAAATTATGCTTTAATAGATGTCAATTATTAATTCCTAAATAAATATTTGTTAATATTCAAAAGAGTTTGCCTACTAAGAAAATCTCAGGCTACACAGAATAAATAATTAGTGTTTCTCACTGTGCGATGGCTGTGGCCCATAATGATTTTTTTCACCCGTTCTGCATCTTTACTTTTTCCGAAGTGTGAATGCCTGGCTGTGTCAGGTTTCCTGGGGGGTTTGGCTGGCCCTCCTCTGAGCAGTTTTGGTTGGAGATGTGTGCATGGGAAGGGTGTGAAATGCTGAATGCTCCCACAAAGCTTCCACACTGGCCGGTGAGTCTTTTTCTTCTTTGTAGCATAAGATTTTCTAAAAAGATGAAGCTGTCACATGTCTAAGGAGAAGAAATTATAGATCCAGTCAAAAACTGGAAAAAAAGGCAATTCGATTTCCCAACGAGCCCATGTAACATATCATAACACTGAGCACTGGGCTAGGGCTGGGTTAGCAGGCAAGGGTAGGGCAGATACAGAACAGGACAGGTGTGTGTCCAGGGTTCAAGGAGTGTGCAGACTAGGAAGGGAGGGCTTCCTGATAAGTTCTTAGCGGGAGGGAGAATTAAATCAGTCCTGGAGAGAGGGTTGACAAAATGCCAGGGGAATTCGGAGCAGCTGAAATCACATCAAACTGGGGTCAAAGGAAGGAACAGACATATGATGCAAGTAGAATTTTTTTTTGTCTTTTTTGCCTTATCTGGGGCCGCGCCTGCGGCATATGGAGGTTCCCAGGCTAGGGGTCTAACAGGAGCTGTAGCTGCCGGCCTTCGCCATAGCCACAGCCACGCGGGATCCGAGCCGCGTCTGCAACCTACACCACAGCTCATGGCAAGGCTGGATCCTTAGCCCACTGAGCGAGGCCAGGGATCGAACCCGCACCCTCATGGTTCTTAGTCGGATTCGTTAACCACTGAGCCACAATGGGAACTCCGACGCAAGTAGAATTTAAGACAGATCTCGAGAAATGGATAGGATTTCGATGGGCAAAGATCAGCTTGCATTGCAGTTTGAGTGAGCATTCATTCATTTTGCCACCCATTTAATAGATTTATGAGAATAACTGGTAGGTAGGCCAAGCCCTGATCTGGGTCCTGCAGATATAAAAAAAAAAATCAGATTGGGTCTCTGGACTTAGAGTTTGTATATAGTCCAGCAACTAAATATACTGTTACCTGGAGTTCCTGTTGTGACTCAGAAGGTTAAGAACTGAAAGAGTCTCCGTGAGAATGAAGGTTCTATCCCTGGCCTCACTCAGTGGGTTAAGGATCCGGTGTGGCCCCAAGCTGTGGTGTAGGTCACAGACACGGCTCAGATCTGGTGTTGCTATGGCTGTGGTGTAAGCTGGCAGCTACAGCTCAGATTTGATCCCTAGCCCAGGAATTTTCATGTGCCACAAGTGCAGTCCTAAAAAGAAAAAAAACTACGTATGCTCTTACCTAATAATGTCACATATAACGTAAAGAGAGTTGCAATACAGTGAGATATGGATCTAAGAGAATGACCACCTCCACCATGGGGGCAGAGAAGGCTTTAAGAGGTGGGAACTATTGATTTTAGATCTCAAAGGATTCATTCAATCAATCATTTGTTCACGGCAAATATTTACTGAATGTTGGCATGAGTCAGACACTTACTGCCCGTTGGGATAGTGCAATGAATGAAACAGGCTGAGCCTTTTCTCATGGTATTGACATCCTTAGAGTTCAACAAATTAAAGCGCTGGGCATTCTACCAAAGAGAATAGAATATGCAAGCTTTAGAGCTGTGATATCACAGGATGTAACACTAGCTAAGTGAGCACAGAGAGGGGGATTGTCAAGAGGTGAGGCTGGAGAAGAAACTTGGGGCCACATTTGAATGAACCTTGTAGGCTGAGCTAAACACTCTGAACTTTATCTAGAGATAATGTAAAGCCAAGGAAACCTGATAACGCTGAGTTTGAGGAAGGGGACGTTGAGGGCTGTGGAAACGCGATTGGAAAAAGATGAGGCTGGAGGCAAAGAGACCAAATAGGAGGAGATTGCAATAGCCTGGGACACCTATATGAGAGCCCATAAAAGGAGAAGGGGTTGGGGGAATGGAAAAGGGACATGTTTGAATTGGAAGAGAGGTTCTTAACCTTGTGTGTGTGTCTAAACTCTTTCAGAATCTGATGAAAGTTTCTTGTCTCATCATTCAGAAATATGCTCATAACTCACCTCAAAGTATTATTTTGCAACCAACTTCAAAGGGCATGAATTCCAGAGTAAGAACCCCTGAGTTATAAGCTGGTGTGCACGGAAGCCAGAAGTTGAACACATAAAACAGTAAGCTGCAGCAAGTGGGGCATGGATCTGGCACTGTTTGAATTCCCCTTTCAGGACTCACCTTCTTGATCCTTTCGGACTTTCCAGGACCCTCTACCTTTGGTGGGCCCTGGCCCACAGACCCTCTAGCTACCCCATGGACTTGCGTGTCCCCCTTTCCTACTAGATCAGGCATGTGCTTGTCTCTGTCACTCAGACTGCCACCTGAGTCAGGGGCCAAGGGGGCAAGTTCCTTCCTGCCTTTCCCATTCTGAGGGAAAGTTAGACTGTTTCCCTGGGGTACCAATGCCTCAAGGTCCAGGGCCAAGAGCCTCCTCACAGATGCCGGAGGACTAGAGCTAGAAGGGCCAGCAGACACCAACAAATCCTCACTGCCCAGATGGGAAAGTTCAAGGCCAGAAAGGGGAAGTAATTTTTCCAAGGCTACATGGAGTGAGTGGCCAAGCTGGAAACAGAGTTCCCCACCTGCTAATCTTGTTTCCTTTGGTGTGCTGGCTGCCTTCTGTGCGCTTCCAACATGTGCCTTGCTAACGTCACCAAGATGGTCAGACGGCGAGCTCTCTGAGTATGTCCACACCCACCATAGGGGCTTTAGGAAGAGTGAATACAGACGATGATGGAGGAAGGGTCTGGGCTGCCCCAGAGGCTCACCAGCTTATTCTGCTTGGCTCAGTATCCCACGCCAGGGAAAACAGCAGCCCTCACAGCTCACCTCCCTGAGCACCAAGATTCCTCAGCAGTAAGATGAGGGTAAGGATACACAATTCCCCGGGGTGCTGCGTGTATTAAAAGAAAAGGGTACTTAACTGGACTTGCATGATCCACTCAGGAAGTGTCTTTTCCTGTTTTTCTTCTTGGCACTTCTTCCCACACTCACACAGAACAGAAACAATGCCTTGGGAAGACCTGGGACTTCCAAGACGCGGGTAAGGTTAAGTTTGTGGTTATAGAAGAAGGCCGAAGCTGCCTGCCTTTGTTGTGCCGCAGGGCCACATACTTTTCCAGGTATTTTCACATAAACCAACACAGATACCTTTAAAGGGACACTCAGAACCAAAGTTAAAGAGAACATAGATTAGCACAAGAAGATGGAGCTGGGATGACCCTGGCATAAGCCACAGGGATGCTGGGGCCCCAGGGGCCAGGCCTAATGACAGCAAGTGGGAAATCACGAGTGACATCCCCAGTTGCACAGTGCTGGCCCCTCCTGAGGGATTGCGCAAGTTTGGGGGTAGCCACATTGCTGGGCAGGACAAGAACACAGGCCAGTGACAGAAGGTGAAATTCAGTGAGGAAGGATCTGAACCCAAATCAAGGAGAGTTGTAACGTTCGGCTGTCTGGAGGTGATGCAACTTATTTTAATTCTGGAGTGTGGATTTTAAGAGTGAGGGCTTGAGAGAAACGTGGTCTTAGCATGTTTCTGGTTTTTCACTCACAGCTGTGTGCATTTCGGCAAGCTATTTAGACTCTCCAAGCATCAGTCTCCCCAGTTTATCCATCCATCAGATTCGGATAATAATAGGATCCACCTCAAATATAAACTGGTGAAACAACTATGGAAAATAGTACCTAGGTTCCTTTAAAAACTAAAAATAGAGCTACTATCTGATCCAGCAATCCGACTCCTGGAGGTATATCCAGAAAAGATGAAAACTCTGTTTCTAAAAGATACATGCACCTCAATGTTCATAGCAATGATATTTACAATATCCAAGACCTGGAAGCAACATAAGTGTCCACTGACAGATGATGGATAAAAAAGATGTGGTACCTATATGATGGAATATTACTCATACAAAAGAATGAAATATTGCTATCTTCACACGGACAGACCTAGAGAATATCATACTGATTGAAGTCAGTCAGACAAAGACAAATATTATATGAAATCACTTATATGTGGCATCTCAAATATAATATAAAGGAATATATTTATAAAATAGAAACTCACAGGCATAGAAAACAAACTTATGGTTACCAAAGGGGAAAGGGAAGGAGGAATAAATTAGAAGTATGAGATTAACAGATATAAACTACTGCATATAAAATAGAAAAATAACAAGAATTTACCATATAGCATAAGGAATTATATCAATATCTTGCAATAATCTATAATGGAAAAGAATCTGAAAAAAAAATATAACTGAATCTTTGACGTACTCTGGAAACTAACAAAATATTTTAAATCAACTAAACTTCAATATAAAAATATTTCAAGTAAAAAAAAATATAGGATCCACCTCAATTTTGAGCTGGGGATTAAGTGAGATAAAGCCTGAGAAGTGGTTGGCACAGAGCTTGTATTAGGTAATGGTCAAAAAATCTGCTAAGGCACAAACAAGAACTGGAGGGCAGAGTGCAGGCGCCCCTGGAGCCAGCTGGTGTCTCTGTGCCAACAGCTGCCAGAGTCCTTCTGCAGCTAACATTTTTTTTTTTTTTTTTTTTTTTAGTGAAACTTTTTAAGAAAGGAAAATGCACATAGGGAACTCATGTAGCTTGGTGAATTTTCTCAAAGTACACACACCCATGAAACTGATCCTCAGATCAAGAAAGCGTTCCTCACATGTGTTTTAGGTCAATACCCAGTCTCCTTTGGCTAGGGTAACCCCTTTCTGACTTCTAACGACAGGGGCTAGTAGTGTTTGCACCTGAGTTTTATATAAATGGAATCATACCATGTATACCCTTTTGTGTTTGACTTCTTTCAATTATCATTGTGTTTGTGAGAGCCATCCAAATTGCTATACATAGTTGTGATTTATTTATCCTCACTGCATGCACCCTTCTATGAATGAACCATAATTTGTTTAAATCCAGGCTATGGCTGATGGGTTTTTGCGCTGTGTCCAGTGCTTGATTGCTATGAACAGTGCTGTTCCACCAATCTTAAACATGGCTCTTGATGAATGCATTTCTTTTGGTTATGTGTTACATTGAATTAAGTTAACTTGCCATTTTTGTAGATCAAAAACAGCCAAACGTTGGCAATTTCACATGGTTAAATGCAGTACTTAGGAACAGAAAAGTTGGGTTGTGTGACAACGTTAGTTGATACCGCCAGCGCTTTGGCAAAGGGGTTGGGCCAACCCATACTCCCACCAGTAGTGCATTAGCTTCCAATTTTACAGCTCTTTAAACAAAGGCTATCCAGGTCCCTCTGCTGAGTCATAGCTGACAACATCTGTTCTTAAGGGCCCTTTTGTATCACGAACTCACAGTATTCTCTGTGTTTACTTCCCCTTGGGAAGGTCTTTTGACGATTCTAACCCTGACTGAGCTGCATTTTAATATGTGAAGAATGTATCTTTAGGCAGAACTGTTGTGGTGGTGGCAAAAGGAATCAAACTGAGAGGACAAGGAAAAAAGGTTGTTCTCCTCCAGTGATAACCTTGGAGAGCCTAAGTAAGACTGATATTCAAGACGGTGACTTCTTCCTACACCAATACTATTTAATTTGTGCCCAGACAGGAAATGGGAAATGAGGACAGGAGATAAAGCACTTTCCTCTTGCCCACATCCAGAGAAGCTGGGTATCTGCAGGCTGTTGGAATTGATGTCCAAACACCAAATGGAGGCAGAGTGGAGACCCTTTTCTCCCTGAGTTTCATGCTCTTGGGCCTGACAGTGCTCATTTATCCATTAACCACAGTAGGCTCAGTGCCCAGAGTCCCTGGTACATTTAGGAAGGGACTCACAGAAACATTTTAAATTCCTCTAAAATCAGGAAAAAAAAAAACCTTTTAGGTTGGAAAAAAGTCTTATTTCATAATATCAATATATTCCTCTTTATATCAATGGAGTCATAAAATATAATTTTAAGATTTTTTTTAATTTTTAAAGATTTTATGGAGGAAATTGCCCACGGAGGCAATAAGTGCCAACCAGTACTGGTGAAAGTTGTAATGCAGTCCATGGTGCCTGGATCAGAGGACGCGATGGATTATCCAGATCCATCAGCCCTCTCTGCTCTTAGTTTCCCTTGGGAATGTCTTTGGTAGTTCATTCTCTGCCTCAGTCATGCCCCGAGGAAAAGGAAAAGAAAACTGGGTTCGCATTTGAGTCAAACGCTGAAAAGGGTACACAGGGTAAGTCTTCATTTCACTTTATGGCAAAGAACAGGGTAGGGTCTAGAGGTCCCCTAGATCTGCGCCCAGAAATGGGGTGAAATCTTCAGACATCATGGTCACACTACCTGAGGGGAAAGGGAGGGGGGGGCTCTGGTGAGGACAGGATTATGTATTTTTCCGGATCCCAGTACAGGCAGAGCGATGCCTGGACCTCAGGCCTGCTCTAGTTCCTGTTTGTTCCCTCTTTGTTCTGCCTCCCTGCAACATACACATACCCAGAGACTAATTCGGGGGCTGGAATCTGAGACATCCAGATCTTATTTCTTCCAAACATGTCTCTGTTGGGCTGGCCTTCAAGGAAGTATAGAATGATGAATAGCTGTTTGCTGGCTGGAGGAATTTGGAAAGGACAAGCTATTTAAAGCCCTGAGAAGAACAACCAGGTTGGGAATATATCTTGCGTGGTGCGGGGTGGGGGTGGGGGTGGGGGTGGGATAAAAGTGTCATTTTGCGAAAGACTCACTATTCAAAATATGTCCAACATGGACCTGATCTATTTTATTTCCATAGTTCTACTTGAATTAAAGCAGAGAGGGAGATGAGCACGAAACCAATTTAGAAGAGTGAAAAAGAGAGCAGAGAGATGCATGCAGAGTCAGGAAGCCACGATTCTCCACGCCATTCTGCTCCAGATTTGCTGAGTGATCCATGAAAAATGATCCAAGCTCTCAGAACTTCAGTTCCTGTATCTGCAAAAAGAAGTGACGAGATAATCCCGCAGGTCTTCTCTGGCTTTCAAATTTTAGCACATAGTAGGTGCTCCAACAGGAATTATGAGGGCGTGAGAAAGTGAGTGTGTGTGACTGGACCAATGTCATATGGGTGTGAAATCTGCCAGCGGAGGTGGTAAGTGCATTAACAATAATGGCAAGTCTAGGAAGCTAAGCCCATCTGTAGACAGCATTTGTACTGCCATAAAAATAGCCTAACAAGATGATATTGAAATATCCCACTATTTAACTTAATAATTTAAATGTTTGCCTAATGAGGTGGACTTGATTGGATTAGGGCATTCACAATTAATTTTGATAGACCATTTTACACATTGGAGTTGCATTCTTCTGAACCAGGAGGTGGAACGGAAGTGCAAAATGTTTACGATCAAACGAGCATGTGATTTTGCAGAAAACATTAATCCCAGATCATGCACACTAAGTCAATTTCAGAAATGGCTTCTAGATATATTATTAGAAATTGCTCTTCAAATATAAAAAGCTTGTAATAGAGTTCTGTCCATTTTTCCTTTGGCTGATGGAAGTTGTTTTATAAATATGCCTATGATATGATGTTTTCTTCATCCAAGCCTTTCGGTACTAATTGCAACTTTTTAAACAGTGTAAGTAGTAGCTGTCATGAACACTTTGAATTCTATTACAAATACCTATTTCTGAACAATTTCACATTTAGGGATGCATTCTTTCTTCAAATATTTTTAACTATGTTTTTCCCCTATTTTTTGAAAAGCACTTGAATTGGAAACTGTGCACCTCCCCTTCCCCCCACCTTTTTAGTTAAGGGAATGACTGTGTTATGTAATAGGAAAGTGACTCCCGTCCCCATGTCTGTCTCACCCCTCAAAACTCAAAGAGCCAAGGGTGGTCACATCTGCCCTCACAGTCAGGAATGAGCAAAGGCAAATGGCTTTTGGGAAGACAGATCGAAATCAGGCCATCAGTTCTATCCCAGAGATCCAGGAAAACACGTTCCTCAGTACCACTGCTGTCAGATCAGAATTCCGTCTCTGTTTTCTGTCAGAATGCTGTCTGATGTAAGGTGTCCATGGGAAAGATGCTTTTTGGAGAATTCTCTGTGTCTCAATACCCTTCTCCCAAAAATGGAGATGAATTGCCCAAACCAGTGAGAGATGGAGCTGTCGGTTGTGAAAACTTTTGGCAAGAGTAAGCAGTGGTAGAAGCAGTGTTTTGGCACTGGCTGACCACGGCTCAAATCCTGGCTCTGCTCTTCCTACCTGGTCCCCTTAGGAAAGTCACTGACCCTTTCTGAGACTCAAATGCTTCATTTAGGAAAGGGGGACAATCACACACAATTGAGGGTGTTATGGGAATTAAATGCCACATCCCTGTGGCACGCTAGCAGCTCAACTAATTTACTTTCCTTCTCCTAGTGTCCTCCTCTAGGAGAAAAACGGTTCCCAATTCAAGGTACCATTGCCATTTTAGTTTCCTGGTGTGGTCCCTAGAAGGCTATGGCACTTTGACCCTGGGCTCAGTCTTTCGGGTCATAGGGAAGAGATGAGGTTCACTCTGCAGATTCCAAGCCACCTTTGTTTGCAGAAGCATCTGAAGCTGCCTTCCTCTTCTGAGGTCCAAGCTCTGTTATGAGATTTCATTACACTCATCCTTTGTGAGGTGTCAGTGACCTTCATAATGAAGTTCAAATGCTTTTGTATGGCATTCAAGGACCTTAAAAAAACCAACCTCATCTTGCCCCTCTAGTTTTCTTTTCCTCTCTCACCATGTCATTCCTTTATTCACCCATAAATGACTCTTCTCTGCTTACTCTGTTCTGAGCACACCAACTTTCCCCAACCATAGGCTCTTTGCTTATACTCACTGTTCCCGCATCCTGGGATACCCTTTCTTCTGTTCTTCAACTGGAAAGAGCTCTCTGATTTCAAGGTCTAGTTAAAATGCCACCTCCTCTCTATGCCTTCTAGAATATAGCCAGCTAGGCTTAATCGGGTCTTCTTTGGGTTTACTTGTCCTTTGTATAAAGATTATTCTGTGGATATTAAGGTAGGACAGGATCCCCCAGAAAACTGCCATGTCTGTTCATCTCTGTGTCCCCAGGATTCTCAGAAACCAAGCTGGATACAAAACTCTTAAAATCTTCCCAATAACATGTTGAAGTAGATGTTATTATTGATTCAGGAGGCATACAAAAAAAAAAAAAAAAAACCAACAGATTTCAGAGATACTAAGTAACTTGTCCAGAGTCACACAGCTGGTGGGTCATAGAACAGAGGCTGAACTTAGAGGCCTTCACTTCAAAGTCTGTCCTCTTTCCACTATTCTGTAAACCTCTCCACCATCCCCTTTAATCTTTCAAACAACTCTGTGAGGTGGGTGGGGAGGGTGTCTCTACAGCTTCTTCACAGATGAGGAAAACTGAGGCTGCAATAGGAGCAGTCGCTTCCTCGAAGGAGCTTCTGACTCTGAACTTGGGCCTCTGCAGGGCCACAGGCTGCCTGCATTCCCCCAGAGACCCACCACCTGCTGGTCAGGAGCCGACCAGAGCAGGGCAGGCGGGGCTTGAGCTGTTACAGCACCTGACAAATTCATGTGCCTCTGGGGCCCCTCTGAGCTCCTTACCCCAGAGGTGACAAGAAAACGACAAGGGGCATCTCTGCTCCCAGGGGATTCCAGTCACGCGAACTCTGCCAATTAAGGCTGGAACGATGTCATCTCCTAAAATAGCATTTTAATGAGTGATGGCTCTGGGATAAATTGTCATCTCGTGATCCCTCGTTAGAGAGCTTAATTAGATCCATCATAAAACATATTGATCGATGGCACTGAGCAGGTCCGCAGGACACTCACCATCCTCTGGAACTTTCCTGTTCAGTGTTTGGTGGAGCCGAGCACTGGGGCACCACTCCCCTTGTCCTTTACTCCCTCACCTTCTTTCCTTTTACAAATATTTATTTAGTACCAGCTGCATACCAGGCACTGTGCTGATCTCTCATGCTTTAACTCATTTTGTCTTCACAAAAAAAAAGCTGTTCTCTGCCTGTTTTACAAATGATAAAACCAAGGCTTGGAACCTGGAATTGCTATTAGGTGCAGCTCTAGCCAACTGAGTTGTCTTATGGGCAATTTCTTCAGGAATGGCTGACATAAGAACAAAAGGAAATTGAAGGGAAAAAATGGGCTTTATTAAACTCCTAATGCATAACTGGCACTGTCGTGCATTATATTATTATATGTGTATGTGTGTGTATATAGATTTAGAGATCTGTGTATGATATACAGATACATAAACACAGAGATCTAAATCTATATACCCTAGTTCCCTTTAGCCTTCATATTAATCCCATGAAGTGAGGATTTTAACTGTTTTATGGTCTAGGAAACTGAGTTCTAGTAACGTTCCTTGCTCAGAGTCATTTAGCCATTGACTCTCAGAGAGGGGACTAGAATGTAGCTTTGAGGAACTGCAAATCCAGAGAGATGAGGGTTCAAATCCAAGGCCTATCATGTGTTAGCTGTGTAATTTGAGACAAATTACACAAACGTTTTGAATGTCAGCTTCCACATCTATCATACTGGGAGTGATAACTGAACAACTGGAGTTATTTTGAAAATTAAATGAACAAATACTTATAAATTGTGTAGATAGTATCTTAACCATAGAAAATGTTCCAAAAATATTCTTTTCCAATAAATACCCCAGTTGTTCCCTCCTGGAAAGAGGCTACATGTATCCTCATCTACAGAATACGTATAGGAACTCCTGCCCCGAAACAATTCATAGGGAAGCACTTTATACAAGGTAAAGCCCTCAAACTGCACTTATCAATCACCTTCTGTATACTTGGGGGTTGGCAGAAGCCTGAAGTAACCACCTACTTTATGGGCTTTCAGTGATACCAGGAAATTCTCTCAAGCAAATCTTACTAAATTCAGCAGTGGGGCAAGAGTACATTGATGCAATGGCCTGGGCTCGGCAGGGTGTGTACACATTTGTCCTGTCTCATTGTGGCTGTAGTGTGTGTGTGTGTGTGTGTGTGTGTGTGTGTGTGTGTGTGTATGTTGGGCCTAGTGCATATGGGATCAGAGCACTTTTCATCAGAAAGGGCTCTGGAGATCCATCATGGGTTGTGTGCTTGTCTCTGTGTGTGTCTGTGTGTGTGTGTTTAGGTGTGTACACCTCTGCTTGTGTACTGAGGCCAGCTTCCATGAGAGGGTGACTTTTTTCACCTGCGCACTTGGAGATTTTTCCTTTTTTATTACAGCAAATGTAGCTTGAAAGCTGGGCATAGCATAGCTTTTCCCCAAACACCCCAAACACAGATCACATCACAATTTTTCTTTCAGAGAAAAATGCTGTAAAATAACCCTCAGGTGGTGACTCTCCCTCTTTTTTTTTCCATTCTCTTTCTGTCTCGCTCTTTTTCTGTGTCTCTCCATCTGTCTCTGTGTCTCTCTCTGTATCTCGACTTCATCATCCCTATTTATAGCTTAAAATGCTTTCATATTTTCAGAGTATAAAATCTCCCTGCGTTACATAAAATAATACACATTAGGTTTGGTTTGTAATTAGATCAGTGTTTCCTCCCAAGTTCCAGACGCAATAACACTGGACGCTGTTTCTTACTTCTTATCCACAAATATTGCCAGGCCTGAGTGTTCTGCCCTAACCTTTTTCCAGGTTTTGTTCTCCCAACTCCTGATGACAGTCCTCTGGTCTGCCTCCTCCCTGCTCCCTCTCCCTTCCTGATCCTCTCCTGTCTGCCTCTGAGGTGGGTTCAGCTTTCCTCTGCAGCAGTAGCTCAGAGCAGCCCAGGACCGCCTCTCTGCAGAGCCGAGCAATAGCTCCGTCAGAGAGCCATCAGAATCTCTAGTCAAAAAATTAATCTTCCCACACTGCCCGAAAAAAAGGGGAGTTACGTCTCTTCTCTCTACAGTAAGGAGATACAATTATTAAAAAAAAAAAAAAAGGAAGGAAATTGAGATTCATTTCTAACCGACTTGGACATGTGTTGGAGAATGTTGTTGAGAACAATTAGAGATGTATGAGTGAGGGGTTTATTTCTCACTTGCTTGTCAGGTCAGAAGACAATCTGTTTATTTTCCTGCTACAATTTTATTCAATAAACTGAAAGGATAGGAGCCAGAAAGAGCGTATGAACAGGATGTGTGCTATCAATTTGTCAAATAAATAATCGTGCTTGGAAACAACAGATTTTATTAATTAGACAGGATGGTGTATTATTACCATTAAAGTGTTATATTGCATTAATTTTTATATTTTACTCGGCTACTAATTACTGTAAAAGATTTCGGGAATGAAGCAAAATAAAATCATGCAGCATTATACATAATGTAAAGATTGCGTGAATTAATTTGTCCGCTGCTCCCAGCCCGCCCGCCCGCCCGCCGCTGTCGGGAGTGGAAGAGGCAGGCGCGGAAGCGGCCTTCGCCGCAGGAGAGTTCTCGCACCAGCACCTCTGCTCCCGCGGTTAAGGGAGGCAGCTGGGAAGACCTGGGGTTCAAGACCCGGCTTGGCTACTCACTGACTGGCAAATCACCTCTCTGAAAGCTCGGTTTTCTCTTGTGTAAAAGTAAACACCCCTTCCCTGCCTGCCTCGCAAGGTGGTTGTAAAGATCTAACGAATTCTCAAGAGTAAAAGTGCTTTAAAATATCAGAGGTTGTGAGAGGGGATGGGACCCGGTTGACTTATTAGAGGAGGGAGACAGGCGGGCCAGTCTGTCAGGGTCCGGATGCTGGGGGTGGGGGGAGGCTGTGCCCTTCGGGCTTGGGGAGCGAATCAGGGCACTCGAAGGCCACCCAGAGGCCATCGCAGCTATTTCCCTCGCTAAACACCGAGTCGGAGTGGAGGCAATACTAGCCCAGGGCCACACCGGAGCTGAGCCGAGAGTTTTAAACGCAGACCCGAGAGGGGCCGCTCCGCACGAGACGCAGGCGCTTCGCACAAGGGGACCCCGCCCTGGGGTAGAAGAAAACACCGACTCATCAGACAGAGCTGGGTTTTAATCCTGCACAGACACAGCCGGCTCTGTGGCCACAGCCAAATCTCTTAACCTCTCTGGATGGCAGTTTCTTCAGTTTAAAAAAAAAAAAAAAAAGTTATTTGCGTAGGAAATAAATTCCCACGCCAGGCACACATTCTGGCTAAGGGGATGGGCAGGGCCTTCGCCAGCGGGCAGGATCCCCAAGGGCTCCCCGTGACAGCACAGCCGCACGGGCACCGGGAGCCCCCAAAGTGCCTGTCACGTCCTGCGCGGGGCGCTGCCTCCCGGCCCTCGCTGCCCCCGACCGGGGCAAAGCCGCAGGGTCCCGGGACAGCCCCCTTGCCCCACCCCGGGGGCGTTTCTCGCCAGCGCTCCCGAAGCCCAGCCACGTTTTTCTCCTGGTTGGGTCCCCGAAGCCCCGGCAGGGCGACGGCAGAGATTTCTCACGACCCACTGCCACCTACTGTCCGCATCTGGGAACTGCAGAGCCGGACCTGCAGGCCTCTGAAGCTGCCCTGGGGAGGGGCCGATCCCCAGGGCTGCCCAGGGCTGAGCATGGCAGAAAAACAGCGTTCAGGTCTCTCAGACTGGAGGGAGCCTCCATTCACACCCTGTTCCTTTTGTTCTGAGTATCCTTTTACAGTTGTGTGAGAGAAACTTAGCTGGGCCATCTGAAGCCCTGGTTCTCTGACTTGCACTGTTATGGGGGGCAGCTGAAACCCTGCACCTCCAGAAACAGGAGTCCTAGAAAAAGCTCCTTGTCCCCCATCTGACCACAGTTCCCTTTAGGGGGCTGAAAATCCTGCTTCTGGGTTTGGAGGGCTATTTCTGATCAGTCAAACTGAACCAGTTGTGGGTCTTATAAAGAATGGCTTCTGTCCTTGTTTCCAGCTTCCAGAGTGTTAGAACTGCACCTGTCCTGGAAATCTAACCTCATTCTGAGTCAGGCATGCCCCTCAGCCTTCTCTATGCCACCAGGATCTTATGTCACCCTCTTTTAGAGCATACATCCTGAGCTCTAGCATGGCTTTACTGGCTGTGTCATCTTAGGTCATTGTACTATTGTGAACGTTCTTTTTAAATCAGTAGAAGTAGGGAAGTTCCTGTTGTGGCTCAGCGATAATCAGCCTGACTAGTATCCATGAAGACGCAGGTTCGATCCTTGGCCTCGCTCAGTGGGTTAAAGATCCGGCGTTGCCGTGAGCTGTGCTGTAGGTCACAGATGCGGCTCAGATCTGGCATTGCTGTGGCTGTGGTGTAGGCTGGCAGCTGTAGCTCCAATTCGACCCCTAGCCTGGGGACTTCCATATGCCGCCGGTGCGGCCCTAAAAAACGGCAACAACAAAAAATCAGTAGAAGTAGGAATAATGATAATATTCAGGAAGCCCATCAAAGAAGGCTGTAGCCAAGGCTGACTAGGAAAACAGCCTGACACCTGGAGCTTCAAAGGACTGCTCGTGGCTGTGATCTGAATGTTTGTGTCTCCCCAAATTCACATGTTGAAATCCTAACCTACAAGGAGATGGTGTTTAGAGGTGGGACCTTTGGCAGTGTAGGTCATGAGGGTAGAGCCCTCATGAATGGGATTAATACCTTTGTGAACGAGGCCTGAGAAAGCTCCCTTGCCCACTTCCGCATGGGAAGTTACAGTGAGAAGACTACCATTAGGAAGAACGTGGTTCCCCCACCCCCACCCCGCCCAGACATGGAATCTGCCAGGTCTAGGATCTTGGACTTCCTAGCATTCAGAAACATTAGAACTCAATGTTCGTTGTTCATAAGCCACCCCAGTTTATGGTATTTTGATATAGTAGCCTGAATGGAGTAAGATACTCACAGATTCAATATCATACAAACTTGTATGGAGTGGAGGCCTAGGATCTTTTGAACAGCAGTTGGTGGATGGCGGGACGCAGAGCTGTGGGGAAGGTGCGGTGGGGGGAGAATGAGGAAAATGGGGTACTGAGGCCTCTAGTGTGTCCCCGCATTCCCAATGCTATTGTTCTCTCTTACAGAAAATTTTTTTTCCTCAAAGCACACGTCACTGCTTGTAATTCATTTAAATTCTGTATGTATTTGTTCAGTGTCTGACTCTCTGCAGGCTGCGAGCTCTATGAAAACCAAGACCATGTCTGTTCTTTAAACTACTGTACTTCCTTCTGTGTCTAGCACTGTAATTGGCACATGGGAGACATTCAATAAATATTTATTGAATGAATGAATGAATAAATGAATGACTATAACCATTTATTTATTCCAGAGACAATTAAGTATCACCCGGGCACTTTCTAGTTCTTCCAAAATAATCCATCTACTTAGTGTTTACTCACAGAGAGCTCATCTCCTAAGCCTTTCTTCCTCTTTGGGTTCTCTCTGTTATCCTCATCCTCAACGCAGGCCTCCTACAGTTTCTTTCTTTTTTAACAAACATCTGCACAAAATAAGGCTATGTTTGATTTCTCTTTGGTTTTGTCTTTTGATGTTGTAAACTCCAAAAGGTAGAATTGATTTTTTTTTTGTCTTTTTAGGGCCGCACCCGTGACATATGGAGGTTCCCAGGCTAGGGGTCGAACTGGAGCTGTAGCTGCCAGCCTATCCCCCAGCCACAGCAACGCCAGATCCAAGCTGCGTCTGCAACCTACACCACAGCTCACGGCAACACCGGATCCTTAACCCACTGAGCCAGGCCTGGTATCGAACCCTTGTCCTCATGGATACTAGCCAGAGTCGTTTTCCACTGAGCCATGACGGGAACTCCATAGAAATGACTATTGTTCCCATTCTCCAGATGAGGAGCCAGAGAGCTAAAGAGATGAACTGACTTTTGTCAGAGCTAGTGAGTGGCAGGGGCACAGCTAAGTCCCTGGTCTCCTGGCTCTAAATCACATGACCTCCCGCCCTTCCAGGCTCCTCTGTTCACTGTCCTATGTGCCATGCTGTTCCCCTTCTTATGACCTGGCACTGACGGTCCATGGCAAACCTTATGAGGATGGTTCTCCAGAAAATAACCGTGAAAAAAGATGCTAAAAAGACTCTCGGGAACACTGTGAAGCCTACTGTTGGCTTCCAGTGGCCGTGAGGGCACTTGGAGGACATTTCAACACAAATACCTCCGTAGGTCCCAGCATGGTCTCTGGAGCCAGATCTGCTAGGTTTGTACACTGGCCTTGCCACCGTCCAGCTCTGTGACCTTGGGCAATTTACTTAACATCTCTGTGCCACAGGTGCCTCGTCTGTAAAACAGGAATCATGCAAGTGACTACCTCACAGGGTTTCTGTTTGTTTAAAATAAATAAACACATGTAACATGCTCAGAAGAGTGCCCGTCCTAATTAATGTTCTCGCTTTCCTTCTCGCTCCTTTCTCCCCTCCCTCTTCCCCTCGTTTCTACTTTTGCTATTCCTTTGTTGTTCCTTTCTTTTTCTTTTTTTCTTGCTCCCTAACTCTTATTTATTCCTAAATTCCCACCTCTTCCTTGAATGTAACTTACTTCGCTGTATTTGCTGAACCACTAAATTAATGAATTTTTTTTAAAAAAAGAGGAGAGAACTGGCATGGGGGAAGGATTTGAAAAAGGGAGGGGAGAGCAAAACAAGCCATCTGTTTTTATCTAATGTTTGCTTTTATCTCAATGTAAGACCCATATTTTAAGAGCCAAGAAACTTTACGTGGAGTCCAATCCCTCCACTCTTAAGCTGTGTTACCTTGAGCAAGTCAAGCAACCTCTCTGGGCCTACATGTTAGCATCTACAAGAGAGCAGAATTTAACTGGATCATCTCTTCATTCCCCAGTCTTTTCTCCATCTCTAACTCTGTGAGTCCACAACCACATCAGTAGTAGGAAATCTGATGTTGACTCCCCGTATCATTTGAATAAAGTGAGGTGGGTGAGGGGAGAAGTACCAAATGCCTTGTTTCCTGGCGGACCTGTTCTACCTGTGACACACATAAGAGACTTCTCAGTTGAGTGGTGCTTGAATCTCACACACAGGCTCAATTCTAACTCAAGCTCTGCCTTTTCATAGCAATGGGGCTTTGAGCATCATGGCTGTTTCCCTTTCTTCATTTGTACTATGGGATTAGATGAAATAATATCTGTAAAATGCTTAGCACACAACTGACAGAGTAAGTGCTCGTGAAATCATTATCAGTATGTGACATTAAAGTGTGTATAGCATCACAACCCTTGACGAAACCCATAAGGCCAAACGATAATGAGTTTCCCTTTAGCTGGTATCGTGGCCATTTTTTTCCACGGAGCATTCACTGAAAACCTTGCCCTGTGTTAGAACTTGAACTGGGTTTAGGGTAGAAAAATGGATGGATCATGAACTCTGACTCCCAAGTTCAAAAGATTACATGTACCTTTTCAGGTCCTGCCGTAATCCTGGTACTCTGATATTCCTAAGAAGCTGCAGGGAGGTTTTGTTGGGGCAACAGGAATGGGTTAAATAGAGGAAGCCGCAGGGGTGGAGGCTGAAGGGAGTGGGGAGGGATGAGGAATTCACAGGACTCAATCTGGACCACTCCAGCTTTTCTCCCCTTAAAGCCAAGAACAGCTGTTATTCATGGAGTTCCCAAGGTGAGTGCAGTACTGAGACACTTACCAGCCCTCCAGCATGGGCGAAAATATGCGTGCCTCCTAGTACTTCCTGTCCCTTCCCTTCTTTTAGGAAAGGCTTGGGCATAAATAATCTGTACCTAAGCATGAATGTAGACTCTCTCTCCCCTCCCTTAAGGGAAGTGTGGCATTTGCAGCTTGATCTCTCATATCTTTTGGACGAAACCACTAAGGCTCCATATTTCTACAAAATAGAATCCAGAGTCCTTAACCCAGCACATGGGCACCTCCCTGGCCTGCCTGCCTCTCTCATTCCCACTCCAGACAGCTTGCCCAGGATTATTCTTGTCTAATTCCAGCCCAAAGCCCCTGGCCTCCTCATATTACTTGTATAGGTCTCTATGAGTCTACTGATGCTGCCCCCTCTGCTGGGATATATTTCCTCACACTCCAACACTGCCTCTACTTTAGAGCCTAGTTCAGAGATCATCTCCTCCAGGAAGTCCTCCTTGATCTCACAGCTGGAAATATTTTTTTTCCTCTCAGAAAAACTACTAGAGCAGTACTTCACAAACTTCATTTTGAATACATTTTTTTTTTTTTAATCAGCCCAGAGATCTTGTGAAAAAGTAGACTCAGATACACTGGGTCTGAAAATGGGAGCTGAGATTCTACATTTCTAACACACTTCGCCCATGATGCTGATGCCTCTGGTCTGTCAGTTGCACACTGAGTAGCAAGTAACCCCCAACCTTCTCCTGTGTATCGCATGACCAGATTCTAACCAGATCCTGGAGCCAGAGGTTGGTCTGGGTTTTGTGGGTCTTGAAATCATTCCATATGAAGGATGCTTTTTAAAAAATATAAAATTATCAATAAAGAAATTGCTGGGGCCCCTCCCAGGTCCCTGGAAGGGGCTGTGCAGGTAAAAGACACTGAAGTTTAAGCTTCCTTAGCTTCAAGGTAAATCTGTCTTTGCTTGGGCCCCCCCATGGACAGAATCTCAGGAGGATGGAAATGTGTACGGGTTTTATTTTGTTTTGTTTGTAGAATTTCTCCAGGTGAGTCTCTGTGGCCAGTCACTGGACCCAGCCCCACCTTTGGGAACTACTGTCCGGAGTCCCTTGCTTTCTTCTTGCCTGCCTGCTCACCTCCCTCCGTCCATCCATCACCAAAGGTCGTCATGTCAGGCATTGGGCTAGACCCCACGGATACAGGGATCAGTGAAGGGCAAGCTCTTACCTTGAGGAGCTTGAGGTCTACTGGAAAGCTGGTCACAGCAGGAACACTGCATCAACCGCTTCTCCATGTTCTGCAGGGGCAAAAGGAAGGGACAGAATTCAGCTGGGACAAGAAGACAGGGTCTCCTAGTGGAGGTGACATTGACCAGGTCTTGCCAAATCACTAGGGCTTTTCCAAGTTGGAGGGAGGCCTGAAACAACATAGTCTCTTCAAGGACTAACCAATCAAATCCATGTGTGACAGAAGAGGAGGGCACATACTGGGGGCACAGGTCGGGGCTACGAGAGGTGGGTCTGGAGAGTGATGGGGCCTTGGGGGACTGGGCTCAAGGGGAACGGGATGGTGGGCAGGAGAGGGTTTTCCAGCAGGGAAGAAACACCATCAGGTCTGTATTTCACACGTGCACGTAGTGCTTTCAGCTTCCAACTAGAATTAGTTCTTCCTATGACTTATCCCACTATTAGATCTAGAGATTTCTCTTTTTAAATCTTTAAGTACTGTTTCTTTCAAAGTAATCACTATATGTCAGGTGGTGTGCTAAGCATTTTCATTTCATTCGATCCTCCTACGAACTTTAGAAGGCATAAAAACTGATGTCAGTTTTACAGATAAATAAGCTGAGAACTAAAAAGTTTATGGGATTCAACCAAGGGAACCGAGATAGAAATTTTAAAAAGCTCAGAGACCCAGGAACTAGCACCGCGCCAGGCATTCCGCAGGGACGAAATATTTAATGAACTGATGCATGAATGTTGAGATAACAAACTCCTCTATGTTAAGCCAATTTTGGAAAGCACATTTAAGAAATCTGAGAGGTTGGCGATCTCCTGTTTCCCTGGAAGTCCCAGGTCCCTTCCTCCTGGATGTTCAAACACCTTTCAGCAGCCAGGCTCCTTCCTCATGTTCTCTGCTGCAGTTAGAGGAAAGGTACGGTGATGGGACAGAGCATGGAACTTGCAGAGACAGTTGATTTGGTGATTTTGTTTGTATTGGGGGAGGTGGGTTTTAGTTAGGTCTTGAACCCGGTCCATTCCATTCAATACAATTCATTCATTTCAATTAAGACAAATGAATTACATTTTGAAAACATTTAGCGAGTGCCTAATATTGCCACTGGGTGGCAGGTGATAAGAGTGAGAACCCGAAGATGCTCTAGACTTCTGGAAGCAGGATCTGAACCCGATATAGACCCTTAATTTTAATTCTCCACCTGGAATCCATTCTCGTTTACAGCAAAATGTGGCTCCTTCGTGGTGCTGACCTCCAGCCATCTCCTCCAGCAAGGTCAGCCTCATTTCCCCATTCTCATTGTCAAAAATGATGATGGTTGTGACGTTTCATAGAGCATGCGACAGTGCTTTCCGAATTTGAGGGGAATCTTACATCTGGATGAGGAGAGAAGCGGAGCAAGATCCCAAGATTCCTCTCTGACGACAAAAGCTCAGAGAGGTACACAACCTTGCTTTTGCCACACAGCTAGGATATCAGGGCGCTGGGACCAGAACCCCGTGTCTAACGCTTGGGGAATTACAGTTCCCATAAGACAATATTGGAGTTCCCGTCATGGCGCAGCACAAATGAATCTGACCACATGAGGTTGTGGGTTCAAGCCCTGGCCTCGCTCCATGGGTTAAGGATCCAGCATAGCCATGTGCTGTGATGTAGGCTGCAGACGTGGCTCAGATCTGGTGTGGCTGTGGCTGTGGCTGTGGCAATAGCACAGGCCGGCAGCTGTAGTTCTGATTTGACCCCTAGTCTGAGAATCTCCATATGCCGCACATACGGCCCTAAAAACCAAAAAAATAAAAAAACCAATAAGACACTATGATGCGTCACCTGGAAGGTCATTAATTATATAATGATATATCATTAACTAATAATGATACGTTCACCGGGATTTTGTTCTCCCCTTTGCTCATACTGGTTAGTTTTCTCTTCCCAGATAGACTGCAGACAACACATAGGAAGGACACATCTCTCAGTCATTCACTTCCCACACCTTAATGAACATTATGTGCCAGACACTAGGAGAATCACAATTATTGGAGATAAAAGCGATACGATTATGAATAAGACAGGTACGTCCTTGCCCTCCGAGGGAGTACTCTCTAATGGAACCATACTATTTTACGACTTTTTGAATTTTTGCTATGCCCATAGTTTTGTGTTCTCCATTTGCGGCTGAGTATGTTGACATGCTGAGAGTAAAGAGAAAGTTGCCTGCTTTGGGAGAGATGGGACTTCCATGGATTCCCCAAAGAGGCCACCCCGGGGCTGAACCAGCATGGTACGATACAGCAGACGAGAGCATGGCTCTGCAAGGCAGAGAGACTCCATCTCAGCTCAGCCAGTTTCTTATGTGAACTCAGGAAGATGGTTTACCTTTGAACCTCAGTGTCTGCATCAACAACCAGCTTCCAGTTTTGTTCCACGGATCAGCTGATAAAACGAAGGTTAAGATCCTTGAATAAATACCTGACCCCGGACAAGAGCTCAATATATGTTAGCTGTCATCAGAGCTGATATCAATACGGCAGAGGCAGCCTGGGTGTGTGTGCATTCGTGTGCATGACATTTTGGTTATGTCTCCTGTCCCTAAGTTCCAAAGAGTAAATCCCATAAGTTCCCACATCCCAGCTTTGCACGTGGCCAAGAACAGAGACCACTCACAACAGGCTCCACCTCTGTGACCAGTGGGTGCCAAGGGCCCCTCACTGGAAACAATGACAAGCCCAGCTCAGCACACAGATACCTCCACCAGGCTTCTGAACCCTGCCAAGCCCTTGTGCCCACTTGAGCATCAGGGGGAGGGGGTGGTTGTGCCATAAACACACGTTTGCTTTCACTTGGCTTAGCTGACTGTGTGTTTTGTTAAACAAATTTAGGTTTGGAAAAGATTATTTTTGGTACACTGCTGCATAATTAGATGAATTTTCATGAGTTTATTCTTGAAATAAACTTTGAAATTGTCCGTGTTTTACTGTTTTTTAATCATCTGCAGATACTGTTTTTTGAGACTTAGCATGAAAAAAAAAACCTTGTTACATATCAGTTTAATTTAGATTCAAATAAAATAATTTTTTGAATTTGCAGCAACAACAAGTCTGCGAAAGTGGTTGTAACTGGTGCTGAGTTGTTTGAGGATCAAGATAATTACAGTATAAAGGATAAGAGAGAATATAATATCCTGGCATCCAGCGCCTATTCAGCTAATCCCCAGCCCTTGACAGATGTTCAAACACAGTATTTTTAAAAGCTGACTTTTAAAAAAACAGGGTGAGTCACTTATTAGATATAAACAACGTGATAAGAAATTCAGAGCGTGACGTCCCTTACGAACCGTCCATGCTGAGAAGCAGAAGGGACAAGGTAAAAAGTCAAATGTGTGGTGCCTGTTGCTTTACTGGGGGCCCCAGGCAGGGCTGAGATTGTAGAAACGCTGAGCACCTACTTTGCCAGGAGCACAGGTCCCGTCTCTACCAGCCCCGGAGGAGCAGAGCTCCCAAGGCAGCTTTGATGATGCTGGCAGCCTGCGCAGCAGTGGGCCACACCTCTCTGGCAGCTGTCTGAAGGCGAGAATGCCAGCAGTCAGCAGCAGAACAATCTGGCTGGCTGTGAACAACAGCAGCATAGTACTAGGTGGCCCAAAAGATGGCCAGGAGGATGGAGAGGTAAGGAGCAGTCTGCTGCTTGACCCAAGGATCGCTCTTACCCTTGGCCCCCGACAGTCCTGCACTCACGCATCCCACAAACTTTCTGAACCTGAGTATCTGTTGGGTATCAAGGCTGTCAGCTAACCTGCAGGGTTCAGAGATGAATAAATCCTAATCCCTGCTCTGCCTCCAAAACCCCAGAGTATACCACAGGAGAGAAGTCAAATCCACTGATAATAGCAGCAAGAATTATGATTATTGAGGTTTGCCTATATGCTAAGCTTCATTCTAAATGCTCTTACTATTCCCCACGATAACTTTACAGAATAGGTGCTATTATTATACCCACTGTACAGTTGAGAAAATGATGGCACAGCAGGATTAAGTATGTGATGACTTGATTTCTGACTGGGTGGTGGCAGCGGTCACGGAGGAGGCGCAGGGAGGATTCATGGAGAGGATGGGATTGAGTGGGGCTGTAAGGACAGATGGGACTTGCCAATGCGGAGATGCTGGAGGAGAAGGGCATTCAGGGAAGAGAGAACCATGTAGAGGGAACAGAAGAAGACTATTTGGCAAACTAAGATACCAAGCTGCCCAAGGATGTCATGGAAATATCTTTTTTTTTTTTTTTTTGCCTATTTAAATGAAATTCTGTAGAGAAAGCCCTCAGCATGCTGGGGAGCACAGGCCAGACCCTGAATGCTTGTGCCTTCCTCATTTGTGCTGAATCTTTCATCTGGGGTCCTCGAAACTGCTTCTCTAACAGCTGTGGCTCCAAGGTGGTAAAGCGCTTTGGAGAGAAGGCAGCCTCTCTGAGCTGTTCCTCTCTAGACCTGGGCCTGAAGCTGTGGATCTGGGCTGGGAAGAGCCAGTCTTCACCAGCAGGAGGTGCCAGTGAGCTGGAAGCAGGATAGGCCGGGGCTGGACCCTGGCTGTGCCTCTTTCAGGTGCATGTTCATGAAAAGTAGACCACCTGCTCTACCTGCCTCTGTTTTCACCTGATGCCTCCGCTATGCATTTCAATCTGCTTCCCCTAATCTCTCTGCAGCACTGTTAAGAATTGCATTGTCAGCATTTTATTTTCAAGCAATTGCAAAAAAGGATCTTCTCTTAAAGGAAATTCTGTCCTCTCTTCAACCTCTCACCCCTGCTCAGAGAGCACATCACTCCGTGAGGCTCTGCGTGCAGAACAAAGGAGAGGGGGCTTCCAGGAGATGCTACGAAGAGCCTGCTGTGGGATGACCGGGGTCTGACATGCTTTAGAACTAGACCTGGTGAGCTGGTTTGTCCTCAGAAATGAAGGAGGAAGTGGTAAACTGCTGGGTGTGACCTGCACTCCCAGAGTTCGCCAGGGCAAGATTTACTTGAGTATTTCCTGGGTACCAAGATGTTGGCCACTATGAGAGAGAGCCTGGGTGGGGTTGTCTTAGGTCTTGGAGGGGCTATGGGTGCACAGGGGAGGAGGGGGATTAACTCCTCCATCTCAAGCTGACCCAGGGCACCATCTCAAAGGAGCAGAGGTCCCCACTGCAGTTCTGGTGGTGTACTTTCTTGGCACTCTCCAGAAATGTGCAATGCTTCCAAAGAAGTTCAGGGAACTTCTCAGTCCTGGCTTGAGTGCTGGGAGGAGGCAAGCCAGGGTGGGAAAGCGGGGCAGGGGTGGGGGAATGCCACCTCAGGCTGCACTCCTGCTCCGTCAGCTCCCTGTGAGGGTCCTCGGCTCAGGGTGCCCTGCACTCTCCTCGGGGTCCCTACAGCAACCACAGGATTCAAGGAGCCAGGGCTCTGGTCACTGCCCGTAACCTTTTGTACATGTTTCTTTCCGAGCAGGCATCTCAGATTCTCTGAGCTCGGGCTCAGTTTCAAAAGCTCCCTGTCTTTTGTCCCCAAATAACTCAGCCTTCACAGAGTGATTTCCAGGCACCATGTATTCCTAACAGGTTTTACATATATTATCTAATTTCATTCTCACCAAAACTTTAAGGTTGGGAACTTGAGGTGGATATATGTTCTGAGAATAATGAATGTCTACTCTTCTTAACACTTAGCAGAAATTTCACCTAGGATGAACATCCAAGAAGGGACAGGCTGAACAAATGGATCGATGCTGGAAGGAAAGAAGGGAAGAAAGCAGGTCACCAAGAACATACAGAAAGAACCCGTTAGACACCGGGTGGGATGACTTTGAGCAAACTTTTTTACCTCTCATGAAGAACTTTTCATTCTTCCCTTTGTGAAAAGGAGTTACCGGTAATAAAAGTGTAAAGAAAAGTATAGGATAGGAAAGTGCTTTAATTTACTTACAGTATGTGCTCTCTTGTTGTTTTTGTGAACAAACCTATTTTGTTTTTTTCTTTTACCAAATATGTGAACTAATTCCACTTTTCTGTATGTCCTGCCTCTGGGGTGGGCATAAGAATCCCTAGGAGCAAAAGACAAATCTGATGTCCTCTTATACATGTACAATGAGAACAACAATTTCACATCATTTTTGAAAAAGAACATGGCTGTCTAATATGTGTTTGACCACCTCCAAGAACAGAGAGCTCGCTACTTCTAGAGACATTTTTAATCCATGGTCATATAATCGTGGTTGACCAGCTGTTTCTTGCATTGGGCTGAAATCTCCTGTCTACCTGGTTGGAAGAGGAAACAGAGCTTTCTTGGGCTGTAAGAAACTACTCTGTAAGAGGAAAAGAAAATCATAGATTCACAGAATGCCACCAGAGTTTAAAGAGTCTTGGAAACTTCCTGTTCTGGGGCCCTAATTCACAGATTTAAGAAAATCCATATGCAAGATCCAACTTTTCAAATGGTTAGGAAGAGAAGAATTTCATCATTCAAACAATTTGCCCAAACTTAGGGACTGAGTGATTTCTCCCTGAGGTTCATTAAGAGAGAAGTCACTTTGGCCTCGTGTGTACAATAGGTACCTATTTCAGAATTTCCCCAAGAACAAGTTCCATTGGGCTCTGGTAGATGACTGTAGCAATGTCTCCTGATGTGTTCGTACCACCCTGCATCCATACCCTTGCAAAGTTTCCCATGTACTTACTCTGGGTTTGGCCATGTGATTTGCTTTGGCCATTAAGACACCAAGCAGAAACCTGAAAACTGCTTAGATATTGGGATTTATTCTTTCTTGCTTCTCTTTCAGTCCCATGACTGCTACCGTGTAATGAAGCCCAGGCTAGCCTGATAGACAGTAAGAATCATGTAGCTCATTGTCTTCACCCCAACCAAAAGCTAACTAACTCCCAGAAGCAAAGCCACCTCGATGACTTACCATTGACTGCAGGTGGGGGAGTAAACCATTTGCAACCAGCAGAAGAACTGCCCAGCTGAGCCCAGACCAAATTGGGAACCCTCAGAGTTTAGCTAAGTAAATGACTGCTGTTTTAAGCCACCAAGATTTGGGGTAGTTTATTATCCTCAGGCTCCCAAATAAAATTTCATGAACCTAAGCTGTCTATAAATTCAGAGCAGCCTTGGAATTATGGAGACCACTAGTTACAAAGTTTAAAGATCTCAAGAGATAGAATTCTCTCTCTCCCTCTCTTTTTTTTTTTTTTTTGTCTTTTTAGGGCCACACCTGCAGCGTATGGACGTTCCCAGGTTAGGGGTCAAATCAGAGCTGTAGCCACTGACCTATACCACAGCCACAGCAACACTAGATCAGAGCCGTGTCTGTGACCTACACCACAGCTCACGGCAACGCCGGATCCTTAACCCACTAAGCGAGCCCAGGGATCAAACCTGCATCCTCACAGATGCTAGTCAGATTCATTTCTGCTGAGCCATGATGGGAACTCCAGCAGAATTTTTTTGTTGCAGTTTTACTCTTTAGTTAGCAAACTTTCACAGGAACACATAGATATATATGTACATTCTGAGGCCATGAGATCTTGCTTAAGGTCATAGAACCAGCCAATCATCAGAAAACCCAGGATGACTTGGCTCCAAATTTTAAGCTCAGATCTTCTGATATAAGATGCCTGACCTTTCATCACAGCCTCCCTTAAGGTCAATTTCTATGCAAGTCTCCTGACTTTCTCGTGAAGTCTGTTTTGCTACCACCACACATGAGTGGGAGCCATCATGATAGGGCTATGATGGAACAAACGGGAGGAAGAAAACCATGCATTAATAATTCTAATCACTAACATTCACCCAAAATTACTGACCCCTAATTATGCGCCAGATAGTCTCCTAATCCTTTACATGTATTATTTGCTTGAACCCCCACTGAAACCAACTATGGCTATTATTACTAGCTCCATTTTGCAACACATAACTAACTTGACCCAGCAGGTGAAGAGCAAGGATTCAAAGCCAAGCCAACCGGTACTGGAGTGAGTAATGTTGATCACAGGCTGTGCTGCCTCTTGATGTGGCTCAGCGGTTAGGAGGTTTACTAAGATGGGCTTCAAAAAGTCAGATAGTCAGGAAGCCTGCAAAATGACTTGCAGCTACTAGGACCAATGCTTTCTGCTCTATGCCTGGATTGTAAAGGGCAACTGAGGATTTGTTGCTTTTCTCAGCTTTCTTGCTTGTTTGCTTGCTTGGCTGTGTCCCAGGCATAAAGAAGTTCCCAGGCCAGGGTTCCAACTCAAGCCACAGCAGTGACAATGCCAGATCCTTAACCCACTGTGCCACCAGGGAACTCCCTCTCTGCTTCATTATTTTTAATACCATCTTGCATCTTCCCAAAGGCTGGAAGAGGGAACATGCTGGCCAGCCCTAGGTCCTAGAGACCCATAAAAGAATAAAAACATACTCAATGTATTTTCGCTTCTGTAGTAGTTACTATGCTAGGTCACCTCTGCGTGGTGTGTCTCATCTATTCCTTACCCCCACTCTGAAACATCAGCATGATTATCTCCATTTTAAAGATGCCAACTAATAGCAATCAACAGAATTCTGGAGAAACAATATTTTACTATAACTGGGTACTCTCCTTGTGCCGCCACAAAATAATTTGTTCTCTTTAGCTCAGTAAACATTTTCCTCCAATTTTATTTGCTTCATTCATTTGCTTAGCAAACTCTTTTCCCACAAAGGTAAAATCCTGTCAAGGAAAACTCCAGGGATATTCAAATTGTTTTATCGAAAGAAATCCTGGTAATGAATACGTGATTGCAACCCTCGTTCCCAAGCCATGGGACCTGAGAATGCAAGCAGGTTAAGTGTCCTGGACACAGAGTCCCAACTCCAGTTAGGGTGACTGGGTCCTCTGACACTTGTGATGTACTGTATAGATTCTCTAACCCCTCACACAGAGCGTCTTCCTCATTTTCTTGTTGCCCTTCAAGTTCTGTTGGTTTTGTTCAGATGTTTTTAATGAGTTTGTCCTGCGGCAGCCAGGGAATGGCTAACAAGTCTTCTGGGCCCTTAAAAACCCATTAGAATGTTATTTCTTACAAAGTGAAAAACTAACCTCGTGCCAGATGCAAATAGGGCTCAAGCCATCAGAAATAAAGTTTGATTCTGAAGGAAAATTCCACTGAGACATGAAAGTTCTTCAGCTTGGAAAAATAGTCTTTGATGTCTTGTCCAACTCGGCAGTCCAATATGATTTTTAGGAGTACGAGTGTTGGAGAAGTTGGCTTGGGTTCACATCCTCTGTTACTTACTAGCTCAGTAATCTAGGGCTTAACCTCTCTGTGTTTCAGTTATCTCACCAGAAAAACCTGAGGTTAAAAATAATACCTACCTCACAGAACAGTTGGAGGATTAAATAAAAGTGTCATAGGTGTATCAGTTAGGATTATGTTCAGCAGCGATAACAAAATAAAAAGTAAGTCAAATCAGTAGAGGCTTATTTCTCTCTCCCTTAAAGGAAATTTAAAAATTGGCATTCCAGTAATGTCAAGGACACTCCATAGTCATCAGGGGCCAGCTTCCTTGACCTTTCTGCTCTATTATATTTAACATTGTCTTCCGTTCTCAAGGTCACTTCAAGAACCTTATGGTTAAAAATGGCTGCCAGGCACCAACCCTTAGTCCTCATTCTAGACTGGAAGCAAAAAGAAAGAGAAGGGGATGGGTGATATAAAGTCATGTTTCTTATGTGGGTTAGGATTTGTTTGGGAAATTTTCTCGTAGTCCCGATTTCTTAAATCTTTTGGGCCGCCTTAGCTGCAAAGGAAACTCAAAAATGATCCATGGTTGGGTATATTGCTACTCAGAATAAAGATTTATGATTTGTTAGTGAGGAAAGGGAGAATAAAATTGGATAGTCAATTAGCAGTCGTGGCTGTAATACTTAAAGTATTTTTAAAAAGGTGCCTGTTATGTACTTGACTGTCAATTTGGTGCCTAAACTAGGAGACGGGCTATGTGGTGAACTGAATGCAGTCTTTGGAGTCCATGAATTTGAATTAAACTCTTATCTTTTACTGGTAATGACATTCTGACAACTTAATGAATTTACCAATGAGTCTCAACATTCTTGATTGTCAAATGCAGTTATGAGTATCGACCTTTGGGATCTGGGGGAGAATAAATTAAGAATGAGTATTTAAAGGGCCTGGTACATAGCAGATGTTGAGTATGATGTCCCCTCTCTCTACCCCATAGATTCAGTGCAAAACACAATTCAGGGGAGTCGTCACCACCCAGCAGAGCCCTGGGAAGTGGTCAGAAACCTCCCCAAACCAAGCTGCTTCTCCCCGAGGCTGCCTGCTCTCTGCCCACAAAGTGCTAAAGTGAGTGAAGACAACCCTGTAATCAAACAATACCAGATACTTTAATTACAGTTTTTTGCCATGATCTGAATCACTGTTTTCATGTGCATTGCTGTGAATTAATCTCATAACAGTGGTGTTAATTCCTTGATGTATAGAGGAGTGTTTTAGCTTCCGAGGTATTCCACAGAGAAATGAATGGCGTTCACATTTAATTAGTTCCTACCTTCTACCAGGCACTGTACTGAGTGCTTTATAAAACTTACCTCATTTTTCTCTTGCAATAACTCTGTTCGGTATCTATTGGCATCCCAATTTCTAAATGAGGGCACAGAGACTCAGAGATGTTAGCTACACCCCTGATGGCACAGTTCATACAAAATACCAGAACTGATTTTGAGCCTCATAATGTGATTCTAAAGTCCATGCTCTTGCCACCATATCCTGCTGCCTTGCTCTGTTCCCAGCCCCAAGAGCCAAGCAGTCTTAGGAACTGGACTGTGGAGTGAGCTGGCAGAAAAAGAAAGAAGACTGAGCTGGGAATTGTCTCTCTCCTTCTGAGTCCTGGTTCTGACCTCCCAGCTCTGGGAGCTCTAGAAGATGTGCAGACCATTTTCACTTCTGCAAAGAATATGCTGGTAGTTGCGGTTTAACAGGATGATCTGGGATCTCCCTTACAACTCTTGAGAGTCTACAACTGGAGAGTGAAATTACACATCTTCATTTCTGTATATTCTAATATTAAAGGCAGTTACTATGAACTAACTTCACTGTGGGGAAAATAAAGAACAGATAAGATATAGTGACCATGAGGAAAGTTAAACTGAACTTGGGAGAAAGGGCAGCTGACTTTAACACATATACAGAGATACTTAGCAGAACATTCTAAAATTTGCATTTATCCAAAAAGGCAGTGTCCAAGTGGAGAAGGCTTCCTGTCACTGGTGGAGGTCCTACACCTCTGGCTGGACCTCCAGATGATAATGATATAATAATGGAGCTATTACAATATTGAGTGATTGAGCAAAAGAGTATCTAAGACCAATTGCACACCTAACGCATGGTCACAGAAAATGATCAGAGACACAGACAGCCAAACTGGAACTCCCCATCTTCACTTCCCCTGTCCCATTCCCATGTTTCCCCTGAAAACAAGCAACGTGGGTTTCCTTTCAAATGCCTTTCCAAGGCATTAACTTACTGACCATGTGTTCTGAAATTTCTACTCATTGTGAACATACTTTTGTGATGGTTCACAAATTATTGCTTTTATTCTTTTTTCTTTTGTCTTTTTGCCTTTTCTAGGGCCACACCCATGGCATATGCAGTTTCCCAGGCTAGGGGTCTAACAGGAGCTGTAGCCACTGGCCTTCGCCACAGCCACAGCCACATGGGATCCGGGCCGCGTCTGCAACCTACACCACAGCTCACGGCAATGCCGGATCCTTAACCCACTGAGCAAGGCCAGGGATCAAACACGCAACCTCATGGTTCTTAGTCGGATTCGTTAACTACTGAGCCACGACGGGAACTCCTGCTTTTACTCTTTTTATCAGCTGCATAATGTTCCATTAATGACAGGGATGAGGATCATCACCATACACGTATGTTTTACCTACATCCTGAGCACATTTCTCCATCTCACCTCTATTGCAAAAGACTGTTTTTTTTTTTTTTTTCATTATGGCCCAGATTAAATTTGTAAGCTTATTTATGGTATTATTTTCTCAGAAATCTCTACCCAGTTTTAAGCATACACATGATTAAATCTGTCAGTGTTTTACCTTTTGATCTCCGATTTTCATATCTTGCTTCAAAGAATCTTTATCATCTCCTCTTATTGAGCTATAGCCATAATAAAGTTGTATATAATAAACTACTCCCATAATGGGGTGGCTTAAAATGTCGCCATTCACGTGAGTGTGAGATGACTACAACTGTGTAGTTTGGGTTCCGCTCTGCTCCATATGACTCCCATTCTCTTTGGATCAGTGGGTTAGCTAGGACAGCTTTTCATGGTGATGGCAGACATACAAAGTATTTCATGTCTTTGCTCATGTCACATCCACTAACACCCTATTGCAAAGCAAGTAGCAAAGTCAAAGACAGCGTTGATGGGGGTAGAAGTGTATTTAGATCACACAGGGAAGGGAAGCGAATGAAGACCACACTCCTAATTTTTTTTTTAAGTCTCATTTTTTAGTTGTTCTACAGGGATTTTTTTGTTTTGTTCTTTGCTTTTGTTTTTTGGTTCAGATCTTATTTGTACTTAATTGTATGTGTATGCAGGTGCTCATGCAGAATAGAGATCTAACATTAAAAGAGGAGGTGATCCTGAGGTATAGTGTCAGGAGGTGAGTGAGTGTGCTAAGGCAAGGGGGGTGCTAATATGGAGGGTAATGGAATTATTAGATTCTGTTTTCTAGACTGGAAGGCTTTTGCCTCCCAACAGAGGGTATTTTAAGAATTTTATCTTAGTTGGAGAGTCAATTAGAGAATATGTGATGTGGGTCCAGGTCTCAGAGAACTTGTCAAAGAGAAGAATCTGGGAGTTCCCCTCATGGCTCAGCAGTTAACAAACCTGACCAGCATCCACGAGGACTCGGGTTTGATCCCCGGCCTTGCTCAGTGGGTTAAGGATCTGGAGTTGCCATGAGCTGTGGTGTAGGTCACAGATGTGGCTTGGATCCCGTGTTGCTGTGGCTGTGGTATAGTCCAGGGGCTACAGCTCTGATTAGACCCATAGCCTGGGATCCTCCATATGCCGCAGGTGTGGCCCTATAAAGAAAAAGAGAGAGAGAGAGAGAGAGAGAGAGAGAGGAATATGTATTGGATTGGTTTCAGGGCTTTGGCTGATGATGGAGAACTCTACCCAGGTTTTAGCCCCATCAAAATACAGCCATTTTCACAGGAAGCCCACAGGAGACAGTGTTAATCCACTGGGGTAGTTTCTGTTTCAAAACCTGGAAATATAAAAGCAACAAAGAAACACCTACTGGCTATGGTACAGTATTCCTCACTGTGTTCATCCTGGGGAGTGAGACTGTACCCTGCTGTCCCTCCCACACCAGACCTCAGGAAGTGAGGAGCTGTCGAATGTCCCTGAGCAGGACAGAACTGTCATATGCAGCTCCTCAGGCAGGTAAGAATTTGGCTCTTCTTCAAAGCCATTAGTTTGAAACAGTTGTTTGACACCAATTTACTGGTGAAGCTGAGCACTGCAGGAGTGAAGGGTGTGGGAATGGACACCACCAAGACAGGGCTGGCTTCTCCTCTACCACACTGAACTATTCCGCTTGGCCCCAAACTTGCATACTTCCCTTAGTAAAACAAAAGTCCCTTAGTTAACCAAATGCAGCATCCTCAGATGGTGTTAGGGATTCTACCCTGTACTGAGAAGCTGACACTATTTGTTTTAGACACTATCCTAAGGAAGATGGCTCTGTTGTGCTGCCATGCCCTGCAGATTGCCATCCAATTTAAGTGCTCTCCACAACCACTGACCCATCACCAGAGTGATGGCAACCTCTGAAGTCTAAGAAATCAACTCTAGCCTCCTTCTAACTTGGATTATTACTAGGGTTTACTCTATATACAGCAAAAAGGCTGTTTGTGACAGAAACCTAACAAATCAGTAACAGGCTACCCTGGCCCCTGCTTCCAAGTTAGAGCCTGGTTTCCATACTTCCCCCTTGTGATTCTGTGTGCCCTGTTCCTGTTCAGTTCTTCTATACAGAAGTCAGACCCCAAAAGAAATCTTCCTGGATAGTACCATCTATTTCTCTTTTTTACATAGTTTAGCTTTGGGGGAATGTAGGAAGATTGCAGGAATAAGGCATACTGGCATCTGGGATTATGTGAGGTTGAGCTTATCAGGCTCCAAGGCTGAGGGAGTTTAGGCAATTACTTCCAAAAGTGTGTGCCCAACTTCATATCTGCTGTGTATAGCTCAGTACCTCCCAATTATACACAGTATTCTCTTAGAGAAGAGTTCTCTTCAATGTAATCTGCATCTTCTTCCACTTCTCTCAATTTTTTAGTGCCCCTTGGAGACTGTCACCATGGGTAACTTTATACAGGTCTAGTCCCTCTCTGCCTAAGATGGGAACTTGCAGCTTCATTACACACCTTCTACCCTCTCAGAATCCTTCTGGAGGCTCAGAAGGAGCCATGCAATGAGCAGTGTGGTGGAGAGGGAAAGAAGACAACTATCTGTGTGAGTTCTCTCTATGCCCTAGGCTGGGAGAGGAGCCCCTGAGGACGTAGAGCTTGGTGCACAAAGTGTACAGGGCAGCACCGTGGCGAATCTGTTCCCTTTATTGAAAACAGTAAGTGATCTAATACTTTTCATTCGGTTATAGAAGTACTTAACTGTGACACTTCATAAACACACTGACATTGGCTGTAATAAGAGAAGCAAAGGATTATTTCTAGTTACATGAGAGGCTGTCTTTGGAATTGTGGATTTATCAGTAAAGGCACGGCTTTAATATTCTGTCTTCTGGATTCTATTTAAATCATCTTTCTCCTACCCACAATCACTGGATGGAGCATTGATCAGGATTCTTTTAGTTGCAAGTGACGGAAACCCGATCCTCATGGGCTTGAGCAGAAGAGACAATTTAAGTGGGGCTAGACTGGCAGACTTAGGGGTTTCCCCAACTTCATCAGCATTTTTCTGATCTCTCTCTGCCAAATCCTCCCTCCACCTTGAACTGGCTCAGCCTCTGCAAGAGTTGGTCCTGTTCTTTCCTCCCACAACTAGGTTTCCTCCATGTGCCCAGGGATGGTGGCAAAGTGGTGGCCGACATGGCTATAGACAGTTGCCAGCTTACAGCACTCCCACTTAACACCAGAAACAAAGAGGAAGGTTCCTCCCCGACCCCTTTCTCTTGTTTGAATACAATATCTCAGGGGAAGTTCCTAAATCGCCTTGCCTGAGATGGGCTCTTAACTTTCAAATGCATGGCTCACAGCTCTAGATGCACACTTGTCTGGAATGCTCTTACAAATACCAAAACCCGAGCCCAAAGCTCAGAAATTCTGATCCAATAAGTCTGGAGGGCACCTGGACATCAGTGTTTTTTAATAGCTTTCTTCAAATGATTCTAATGAGTAGCAAAGCTTGAAAACAACTGCTTTAGACTCATTCATTTATTCTTCAAAAAAAAATTTTGTTGGAGTATCACCTCTGTGCCAGGCAGTATATTAGGTGCTGACAGAGCAGTGAACAAGACTGATACAGGCGTATTCAAGAAGCTCACACTCTATAGGGGAAGATATGCAAGAAACCCATAAATAAATAAATAAATAAACAAATAAACAAATAAATAAATAAATAAATAGTGCTAATAAAACATTACAAAAGTATGGCTACTGGGAAGAAGCCAGCCATAAGCCACTCAGAGGGAACAGCATTCAAGGCAGAGGGAACAGCTAGTGCAAAGGCCAAGAGGTCTGTTCCAGAAAAAGAAAGGACAACCGTGGCTGAAAAATGCTAAATGAAGAACAGAGGGACACAGGATGCGGTCAGGGAGATAGGCAGCAGCCTGCTCTCATACAGCTTTCTAAACTACGCCAGGGATGTGGATGTTATTCTGTAAGCAATGGAATGTGAACAGATATAGAGGAATGATGGGCTTTGATTTTTTTTTTTTTTTCTCGTTGCTATTTGGGAAAAGGGCTAGATGGGCCAAGAGTAGAAACAGGTAGATTAAGCAACAGACAAAGGCAATTGGTCAGATGAGAATCGATGTTGACTTGGTCTATGTTGGTTTGGGGGAGAAGTGAGTGAATGACGTCTAAGGTTTTGAGACTGAGTAGACAGGACACCAGAATGTAAGCCCCTTAATTGTTCCTTTCACAGCCTTAGCCTCCGCGGTGGGGAGTGGGGGATAACACACTGATCCAGAAGGTGCTCAAGAAATATTTGTTGAATTAATGAAACTAACACAACTTTCTAGGTCAACTATACTCCAATAAGATTTCTTTTTAAAAGAAGACGGTATATATATATATATATATATATATATATATATATATATATATATCAGAGTCACTTTGCTGTATACCAGAAATTGGCACAACACTGTAAATTGACTATATTTTAAAAAAAATTTACTGGAAAAAAAAAAAAGAAGAAGAATCCAGAGGCAAGAAGATGGAGCCAAAGGGACAGATGTAAAAACTCTGAACTTGCAGAACTAAGAGAGCATATCTCTCTGGTGAGCCCAGCGGCCAGCACTGCGCTTCCTAAGTGGAGAACAGGAGTAGATGGGGACACAAATGTTTCTAGAGCAAAGTCAATTTAGTGACCCTGAAACTTGCATGGGAAATAAAAATACGCACTGGGGAGGTGCAGAGAGGGCTCCCAGCGGTGCTCCTGAGCAAGAGGCTGGCCGTGGAAAGACACTGCATTACCATCACGGTAATGAGAGGGTTAACAGCTGTACTAGTGCTGGTACAACTAGTACAGCCCCAAGGGAGCAGTTGAATATTAGCTGTTAAGTAGTGATATGTACCCTGATATCCAGCAACCCTAGCCTTAGTGTGTTTTCCAGAGAAATTCTCCTGTAGGTCCAAGGAAATCTGAATCAGAATGTCTGTCATGACGTTCAGAGTGGAGTAAAAGTAGACTAGGGGTCTATCAGTGGAGGAGTAGATAAATAAAATGAAGTAGAAGCAAACCATGGACTAACAGGCAGCTGTTAGCAGCATCAAAGTCAGTGTGTCTGCAAAACTGTGGGAGACCTTAAAAACATAGTGTCCAATGAACAATGTGAGAGCAATACCTTAGAACGTAGAACAATACCACACACACCAGTTAAAGACATACACACCAATGGCCCTCTTAAAGGGAAACATGCATATTTCAGGGCATGTATCAAGTACAGTAGCGTAGATACTGACAAGGACAAGAAACTGGGGTAGGATTGGAAACTGTGGCCCAGACCTGGCCACATCCTAATCCCCAGAACCTGTGAATCTGTTTTATTATAGCACAATGGGGAATTAATATTGCAGATGGAATTAATGTTGCTAATCAACAGAGAGCGGGATCATCCTGGATTATCCAGATGTGTCCAATGTAACCACAAAGCTCTTTTTTTTTTTGTCTTTTTGTCTTATCTAGGGCCGCACCCACAGCATATGGAGGTTCCCAGGCTAGGGGTCTAACAGGAGCTGTAGCCGCTAGCCTTTGCCACAGCCACAGCAACGCGGGATCTGAGCCGCGTCTGCAACCTACACCACAGCTCACGGCAATGCCAGATCCTTAACCCGCTGAGCAAGGCCAGGGATCGAACCCGCAACCTCATGGTTCCTAGTCGGATTCGTTAACCACTGAGCCACGACGGGAACTCCCACAAAGCTCTTTTAAAGTGAAGAGGGAGTCAGGACAGCCAGTCAGAGGGAGATGTGACTATTTAAGAGAGACAGAAGCATAAGCAGGACCAGGTCTAAAGTTGCTAGCTTTGAAGATGGAGAGAAGGGACCACGAGCTAAGGAGAGGCTGCCAGAAGTTGGAAAAGGCAAGGAAACAGCTTCTCTCCTGAAGCCTCCAAAAGGGAATGCCCTGTGAAGACCTTCATCTTATCCCAGGGAGATTCAAGTCAGATTTCTGGACTACAGAACTGTGAAATAATACACTCGTGTTGTTTTAAGCCACTGAGTTTGTGGCTATGTGTTACTGCAGCTTTCGGAAACGAATCCAAGAATAAAGGGACTTGTGTGGGTTGATGATAAGAACCAGAGATTTGTGCGCCTAGGGTCTGAATAACTGCACCCTCCTCACCCAAGGTCCAAAACAATGTTAAAATTGAAGGGCACGAAGAATAAAAGAAACCTTCTCAAAATATAACCCTAGGTGCGATGGAAAATAGCAGATCTGAGAACGAGCATTCATCGTGTCCCAAAAGCTGAACTAGAACTTTACAGGCACAAACGCATCTTTGGTTCCTGGAACTGATTAGCTAGACTCACAGGTGAGAGAGATTGTTACTATTCCATGAAGCCTGTTCATTTCCCCTGCAGTGAACCTCGTCGCCCACCTCTTCAAACCTTCTCAGTCTCTTCTTTTTCCCGCCCTCACCCTAGCCCATGTCCCCTGGATCACACTCAGCATCAGACATGGTGCCTGAGACACAGAAAATCTTGTGGGTGTTGGGAGGGGGCGGTAGCTGAGCCCTGTTGATGCTGAAGAAGCTCCCGATACAGCGATGCCCAGTGCATCCCAGAGCTTTCACAACAGCAGGGCCATTCATAAAAGAGCCCTGGGACTTCCATGAGCTATTTATTCTAAACAATTTAGAGTAACCCTGGGGCCCCAGTGTGATGTTTGCACGTCTAATTTCCATGAGCTATTGATAAGAGCCCACTCCAACCAGCTAGTTGTCAGCCTTGACTCCAAGGGCCTGGGAAATGTACTATTTGCAATTACTTGAAAAGAAACTAATTAGCTTTAAGGAGGAAACCATAGGTGGAAATGACTGAAATCAGCTGTTCAACTGTGCTTGGCAAAAAATTAAAAGGAGTAAGCAACCATACCTCCCATTTGTTTCATTTGAAGGGAGAGAGGAAGTAGGGTAAGTCTGGCAGAGGGGAGAGAAAGTGGCATTTTCTCTGCAGGGAGAGGCTTCTGAGCAGGAGCGGTGTCAGCAGACCTGGGGGGGTGGGCAGCTAAGAGGTTAAGATGTGACCTTGAAGGCTACATTTGGACTTGATTCAGGGGCATCAAAGTATTTGAAAGAGGGAGTGGTGATCGAGTCCGGACTCTGGAAATGTATGTTGAACTTCAACCAGCGGCTAGGTTTCTGCACGTGGTAAATAAACCCTGTGCTTTCCTGCAGAAGCAGCCATTCTGAGTCAGTTCTCAAAACACATTTAAAGGCAATATATTACAATTCCTCACGGCCTAGCACTCTGCTTGGTACCGATCAAATGAAGGGACAACACCCTAGCCAGGGTCTGGAGGCCACCTTGGATGTGAGAGGAGCTGATGTCCCCGTGGGAACATACTGCAACAACCCAGAGGGACGAGGTGAGAGCAGCACGGGAGAGAAAAGACTGTTCCTGATGTGACTCAGAGCACTGACCCAAATCCTCACGGTTTACAGGAATCATGATAAGAGTTGTACATTGATCCATGCTTGATATGTCTTATGCCATACATGTGTTAACTACTGTTTTCATTTTGTTCATAAGGAAACTGAAATGGAATTCCTTGCTCAGAGTTGCACAGATGGTTAGTGGCAAGGTGACTGTTCCGAGTATAGAAAGAGAGTCTGGGGAAAGGATTTGGAAGTAAGTAAATCATTTGGGAGGGGATACCAGGAAATAACAAGCAAAGATGTAAAACATAAAATAGGGAATTGAAAGAAGACAATAAAATCGTTATAGTTTACTACGGTGGGCCGCTAGAGATCAGCACGCCTGGGGAATTCGGGCAACAGAGTGGAACATTTCCAGAGTGATTATTCCAGCAAAGGGGCAAGGATGCTATCAGTTAGCTATAGACTCCTCATTTGCCATTGGTTGATGCTGCTTTGGGGACATTTACTCCACCCTGTCTGTCTGAGCTCAAGCTGGTCATGCTCTGCAGGTGCTTGCCCTAGCAGACCTCAGCACTGGAGGTGAGAATGAAGGGAGGTGGGCAGGCTAGCTTCTGCTGCGGGTGGCCGGGGACAGTCCCGGTTTATGCCTGCTATCTGGGAAGAATTCAAGGAATATTCCCCCTTTCCTTCTCAGAGATGTCCCACTGTGGATGATTCATACGGCCACACCCGTAAGAGAAGAAATAGATATAAATCCTGACATATGTGGCCCCTAAGCCTGTGCTGTTTGCTTCCTTCTTGTCCTCTGTAAGTGCAATTGTGGCTTTCCTCATCAGGCATGGAGCGCTAGTCCCAGGTAAGATGCAGGCCTTGGCCAGCCACGCCTCTTTTATCCAGAACCTAGAGCATCTCTCCAGGTAGGTCCTGAACCGCGGCACAAGCATTGCATATGGTGCCTTTTAACACCCACGTTCTCATCTAAAGTCTCATCTCTAACCTACTGATTCAGAATCTCTGGGGCTTGGACCTGATGAGCTGCGTGTTTGGTATTCTGCCTGTCTAATTTACACAGTCAAGTTTGAAAACTACAGGCCTAGCCAAGAAAGATGAGTTTTAATATTTTCTGAGAAGCAGCAACCTGGGTGGTTAACGCAGGACCCCTGAGCTGGCCTGCCTGGTTCAAATCCCAGCTCTGTCACTTATGGCTATGTGGTTTTGAGCATGTTACCGAATTACTGAACTTCTGTATTCCTTGTTGGAAAAAAACGGGATAATAATAGCATCTACTTTATCAGGGCTGTTATGAGGATTAGACACGTTAATCCATATAAAGCCCTTAGAACAGTGCTGGGCACGTAGCAAACACTTGAAATGTTAGTTAGTGGTATTAATGACTTTTAGCATAATGCCGGGGATCTTACCTGGGCTGTGACATTAATCCTCAAAACAACCACACAACGAAGGTATTATTAAGGATTTGGGACGAATAATTTTCTGAGGCTCAGAGGTTAAACGACAAACTAAGGAGTAAGTGGTAGTGGGATTTAATCCCAGATCTGTTACATCTGCCTCCAAAGCCCTAGCCCTCTCCCTGACATCACACTGTCCTCGGCAGGCTTATTCTGCATCTCCACCGGGGCACTCTGGTTTTCACTCCAGCCTTTGGGTCCACCAAGGACTTCTGGGAAAGGAGAGGAGGAAGGAGGCACATCCACGGTGTTTACCTGCTGCATCCCGGCCCCGCCTTGGCCGGGCTGGAGCTGCTGCTCTCTGGGATCTGGTTAGCAGCTAATGATCGGTGGGCTCAGCTATAATGATCGGATTAGCTGCGCTTTAATCACTGTCTATTGTTTCAGCAGGGAGAGAATTTCACAGCTCATTGACTGCTCTGACTCCTAATCTACACGGAGGAAACAATGTTGCAGCTCATCAAATGCAATCAGCTGCTAATTGAAAGGAAATGGAATTTTACAATTACGGGCCACCTTTCAGTGCTCAGGATTTCTAAGCCTTCTCCCCAACCTCCTCTGCCAGCTCAGCACTGGCAGGAGCACTTCACAACCTGCTAGAGACTTCCCTGAGAACTGTATTTAGGACCTGGCCCATCTCTCCCCAGGCCCAGAGCTCCGGAAAAGGGAAATATCATCCTCGCCAATTCCTAGGATGTCCTTCAAGGCTCAGAGCAAAGGATAAAGACTGGAGCTGGGTGTCCACGGACCTGAGTGCCTGACTGGCTTGCTTGCCCCCTTGGCCCTCCTACCCCCCGGAACTTGTGACTGTGTGTCCTTGGCTATGTCCTCCTCCTTCTGCTCCAAGCCATGCTTTCCTTCTGTCCAAAATCAAGAATTTGATGATTTCCAAGGCTCTTATTATCTCTGAGGATGCTGATTGTCCCATTCTTGCTACTATCTACATCCAGTAAAGAACATCTTTTTTTCCTTTTCTTTCTCCCTTCCTTCCTCTCTTTCTTTCCTCCTTCCTTTTTTCCCTTCTCTCTTTTCTTTTTTTGTGTCTTTTTTGTTTTTTTAGGACCTCATTAGCTTATGGAAGTTCACAGGCTAGGGAACTGGGAGCTGGGAACATCAGGGCTGCAGCTGCCACCTTCACCACAGCCATAGCAATGCTAGATCTGAGCTGCATCGGTGCCCTATGCTGCAGCTTGCGGCAATGCCTGATACTTTAACCCGCTGAGTGAGGCCAGGGATTGAGCCTGCATCCTCACGGATACTATGTTGGGTTCTTAACCCACTGAGCCACAGAGGAACTCCCTTTTTTTTTTTTTTAAGTCTTACTGAAGCATATTTCATTTACAAGGTGGGGATAATTTCTGCTATACAACAAAGTAATTCAGTTATACATGTACACACATCAATTCTTTTTCAGATTCTTTTTACACATAGATTATCAACAGACTATTTGTGTTAAATGGCAGGTCCCTGTGGGCCAGTCAGTCCATATACCACTGTGCACCTATGCCAATCCCAAACCCCCCATCCATCCCTCCCCCTACCCATCCGTCCCCTTTGGTAACCATAAGTTTGTTTTCAATGTCTGTATTGACATCCTCTTTCTTGCCCAGAGATCTGCTTTTTCAAAAGCTTCCAGGGTGACTGCCTTAGGTCTCCTCTAAAATTTGTCCTGATGAGATTTTAATGGTTCAGCAAGCAAATTTGGGACATATCCTTCTCAGCCTTCTGATCAGACATCTCTCTCCCCGTCCTGGATTCATTCACTTCTTTGGACCAATATCAATCACGATTAATTCTAAAGACAGTCACATCCATTTTCCTGGGTTCTGTCTTTTTCCCATTGATATTCTGTGGAGACGAGGCTTGGATGCGGGCTACCAGCCAGAAAGATCATTGCTGCTTTTGACCCTGTCTCAAATCTCCATTTTCAGCCTGCCTTTCCTCTGAGAACAAGACAAACTAGCATTTGCTTTGAGCTCTGGACTGTGTCATCCCTCAAGAACACTTGTTCTGTCCGGGAATGCATCTGACACTCATGTAACCCCTCAGTGCCGCCTGCTCTTGGTTCCCATGGTCTGTGGGCTTGTCTCATGTGCTTATCGAACAGACACTGGAATATCACCACTTTGCTTCAGGCGGATGAATTATGCTGTGTCTCAAAAAAAAAAAAAGGCACAATCAAAAATATTTTTTTAGGGGTTCTTTTATGGCACAGCAGATTAAAGACTGGCATTGTTACTGCAGTGGCACAGGTTGCTGCTTTGGCACAGGTTTGATCCCTGGCCCAAGAATTCCCACATGCCGCAGGAGCGGCCAAAAAGGAAAAACAGCTTTATTTATTTATTTATTTATTGGTTTATTTTAATTTGGCCAGGGCTCATTATCAGTCCCATTTCCCTCCCCGTGTCAGGGCAGGGCTACAGCAGTGTCTTTGTGTCTCAGTCTGACCTGCTGCCCAGCGAGATGGGCTGTAAACAAGGAAAAGAAAGACACGGGCTGGCTGAATCTGCCCTCTAACAACACTAGAGCAGGCTGGCAGGAGGCCTGGTGCAGGTGACGCCTGAGGTCTTTCTGGAACCCTGGCTCTGGGGAAGGCTGGGGAGAGAAAGGACAAAGCCTGGGCTCTGAATTAGGATTGGGGCAGGGGAGTGTGAAGGAAGCTGCACTGGAACTTGAGTAGGACAGAAGTGAGTCCAGGTTGGGGCAGAAACAGGATCACTCAGAGAGACTTCAGCTACAGGTCCCTCTGGCCAAAGAGTCAGAGTTCAGAAGGCCAATGTGAAGAGGGCAGAGAATGCCAAAGCTAAGAGTACAATGGCCTAATGGGGAAATTAGGAGCAGAAGAGATGTCAGAGGGCAGTGAGAAGAGACTGCTTGGGCTCAGAGGGCATTTGACACCAGCTGCCTCTCAGATGCTGCCTACGCTAATGGAACAGTGTTGGCTTGTACAAGGCCTGGGATTGGCTGCCCACCAGCAGTAGACTGGGCCGGAGGAAAATTCCACTTGGTAGGCAGAATGTGGCATCAGAGGGTATGAAAACAGGCACCCTGTGGTATTCCAGAGATGTCACTGGCATCGGGGGTGGGGAGTCCTAACCCAGATCCCCATGTTATTCTGACAGTAGATGGGACAGGTGGTGAGGACTCAGAAGCAGACCTTGATCAGAGATGCAGCCCTGGGATGTCTAAGGATTTCTTTCTTTTTGCTTTTTTGCCGTTTAGGGCCGCAACCTAAAGGCATATGGAGGTTCCCAGGCAAGGGGTCCAAATGGAGCTGTAACTCCCAGCCTACACCACAGCAAGGCCAGATCCGAGCTGCGTCTGTGACCTACATCACAGGTCACGGCCACACCAGATCCTTAACCCACTGAGCGAACCCAGGGATCGAACCTGTGTCCTCATGGATGCTAGTCGGGTTTGTTAACCACTGAGCCACAATGGGAACTCCTAGGATTTCTTAATACAAGCTTTCATTTTTAAAAAAAACCAAGGGATCTTATTTTTTATAGGGCTTTTAACCTCCTCCTATCTTGATCATTGTTCTATTAAGCGTAGAACTTAGAGTTAAAACTTTGGTATTTTGACCAAGTTTGGGATTGAATTTAGAACATTTTTAAACACTTTTAAAAATGCTGTTGGAATATTTTGTGGGGCTACCATATTTTTTGAGATGAGATAATGTCTGTGGATATATATCTCCATGTCTGCTCTCAGATTTGCTGTTCCTTCATTTATTCAACAAACACTGATTAAATATCTTTTATGTACTGGGTACACATCAGTGAAAGAAAAAAAAGGGCACAAAAAAATCCCCCTGCTCTGCTCTCTGGAACTTATATACTAGATCTAATAAAGTATTTATTTTTCATTTTACTTTAATAAACCACTTAACATCTTAATCTCCTACCAAGAAAAAATGTATTTAAGTATATAAGGTAAAATTTTAGATGTCAACCTAAAAGTTGTCAAGGAGGTACACAGCGGTCACAATCTTTTAGGGAGTACATTGAAAAAAAAGTTGGAAAACGAGTGTGGCAGTTTACCTGTCAGACAGAGCAGACACTCTCTCTATAATGTGCCTCTGCCAAACAGTTGCCTAACTTCTGCTTCTGTATCCTTCCTAAATACTAAAGCATCACTTTCCAGTCCATGGAGCTCTGAGCAGTTATCTTTAGCTAAAACTCTGGCACTTTAACTCCCTCCAGGGGGCTTAAATCCTTGCCTCCAGGATCACATAAGAGCCCCGCTACTCAAAGTGCGGTCTCAGCCAGGAACATCTGCGTCGCCCCACCCCATTCCAGCAGAATCAGAGTCCGAATCTCAACAAGTTTCGCAGGTGATTTGTGTGTCCTTTAAAATTTGAGAAATATTCATATGGTATATATTTGCTCTGTATCTCATAAAGACTAGCTTTTCGGCTATTCGAAGTTCATTTTCCTCCTATGGAGTTTCTGTCGTGGTGCAGCGGAAACTAATCTGTCTAGTATCCATGAGGATGCGGGTTCAACCCCTGGCCTTGCTCAGTAGGTCGGGTATCTGGGCGTTGCCGTGAGCTGTGGTGTAGGTCATAGATGCGGCTCAGATCCTGTGTTGCTGTAGCTGTGGTGTAGGCCGGCAGCTGTAGCTCTAATTGGACCCTTAGCCTGGGAACCTCCATATGCCATGAGTGTGGCCCTAAAAAGCCAAAAAAAAAAAAAAATTTCCCCCAGACACGTCCCTCCAGATGGGAATCAGTGCCTACATACCTAAGGAGTTCTGTATGAGTGAGGCTCAGATCAGGACTGGGCACCAGGTTCCCTCCGGCTTCGGGCCGTCCCCGACCATCACTGCTTAGCTCTGAGGCCAAGTGTAGAATAGAAAGGGCTCTGGCCTTTGAAGTCTGCCTGCACTATTCACGGGATGATGTACTTTGTATTTTAAATGAGACTCTCCCCAAAAAGACCCTCCAGACTTAGCAGAAACACATTCAAGTGTTTTAATATAATAGACAATGTAGCTAGAATACATGAAAATAGGAAGTTGTTCAGGATCCAAGGTAGTTCTAGAGAGCACCCTTCAGAGACCAGAAAGGATTTCTTCTACACTGTTATTGGTACTAACCAATTATCTATCCTGTTCTCTAATCCGTGTAAATAAATGTCATCTTTGTCTTGCTTATAAATTCTGTTTACTCATGGCTTCTGATGTCTCCTGGTGATCAAGTTGGCCATTTCCTTGTGTTTTCCACCTTCTACTCTTGCTGTTAATTATCTGTATCTAAAGTTCTGATGTTTGCAAGAGAAGACATGGTTTGTTAGTCCATGAGGTACTACCCAGCTCACAGCATGGCTGTCCTAGTTCTGTATCCTCCCTAGATCCAGTCTGATCTAAGGATGGTGACTTATGAAGAAGAAACTACAGAAAGGGCCGCGTGTATGTTAAGCCAATTTGTACATTCTGTAATTCATTTATTTATTCTCAAATATTTTCTAAGCATGTGGTTTATCCCATATGTAGTGCCCAGGATAAATACAAATGTGTATATATATAGACATGGTCTCCTGTACTAACAAAGTTCAGTCTAGGGAGGGAGGCAAGTAAGCAGAGAAGTACCTTTTATAGGAAGGATGCTATGACATATATCTAATTAAGATGCCTTAGAGAAGAAGGAGGAGAGATTAATTCTACTTGAAGAAGATGAGGGAAGATTTCACAGAGGTGAACAAGTACATTAGGGGCTAAGGATGAAAAGAAGAGTTTAGGCAATGAGTTGGGCAGGGTGTGTCTGGGGAGGAAGCTGGCTATGCTCTCTTGGTGTAGCTGGAGATAAATTTGGGGTGCTGGGTCAGAATGACTTAGGGGTAGGGATCAAATCACTGGGGGCTTCATAGGCCTTGCTGAAGAGTTTGGCTACATTCTGTGAAACAAGGAGAAAATCCTTGAATGACTTTAGGAGGGGTCATCACAGTTAAATGTAGATTTTGGAAAGAGACTACTTTGGTGGCAGTAGCAAGAGTGGATTGGAGTTGGATGACAACAGAAGATGGAGGTCAATTAGGAAGTTGCTGCGCTAAATGAGAAAATGAGGGTCTGGACAAAGAATGGCAAAGCAAATGCCATACATGCTGTCAGTCTCCAACCCAGGTCCATGGCAGACATCATTAATCAATCATGGCACTCCCCCACTGAGTCTAGATGAAGCCTCATATCCACCCTGATGAGCATGCAAGGCTGACATTGCCAAATCTCTTTGTAAAGTGGGTTTAGTATAAGTTACTAAGAGGGGAAATGGGAAGATGGGGAAAGAGGTTCAAAAAGTTTATGAATCACCCCCTCCCCTCCAAACCTTCAAGTGTCTTCTATTTGAGTCGTCCTAGTTACCACTGGCCAGATATGTGATCACATCCTTCATTGCAAATCACCTACCACTGCGCAGTGCTTTACGGCTTACAATGTAATTTTCATTATTTTAATGCTCCCTCTAACCACACAAGAAAGGCAGGGAAAGTAAGTCCCACTTTCTTTTCTTTACAGCCTGAAAAACTGAGGCTTATGGCACGTGTGCTCCTTCAGCACTTTGTGTTCCGAGGGCACTTTCATCCCTTCAATAGGCATTGAGTGAGCAGCTATTATCCTCAGCTTGTGCCACACACTGAGGACATAGGTAAACATGATGTGGTCTTGGGGTTTCTTTTTATTGCCCATATTGGATTTATCAGAGTGTATTTGTTTTATACCTTTTCCCAGATTATCGGTTCCCTGAGGGTAAAGTCTCTGGAAAATGTTACTGTTCCTAATCACAGCCTGGAGGCTGCACAGGAGAACCCCCGAAGAGACCAGGCGTGCGGCCTGGATTTGCCTAACCTTGGCTGGGACATCAGAGCTCAGGCATTCGGTTGCAGATCAGCCCAGAAGTCTGTTTCTGATCAGCTCGACAGCCATCTTTAATGCCTGCTAGTCATTTAACCTGGCAGAGAGTAAAGGCCTCTCCCCCAAATAGAGTGTAAAACCACAACCACAACCCACAAGACCTTGAGACGTGCAAATCCAGCGATTACCCAATGGCAAGTACGGGAGTGTGCTGGGAGGCAGTCTCTTCCAGATCCTCCGAGTCCACTCAGATCATATCACACTGGCTTGTGATGGAAACAATGGGAGGAGTGACCTTCCAGCGTCACCGGCCCTGACAATTTCAGAACCCTGAGGATGACTTTGAACCTGAATGCTTCTTAGGTCTCAAATGATCAGATTGCTTGGGGACTGGGAGGCAGAGAAGCTGTGGGGTTGGCTGGTGGTGATGTCACAGCCATGCCAGCACTTCTTTCTGAATGTCTGTCTGCTCTGAGACTAGCTCCCACCCCATGTTGACTTATACATGACATTTTGTAATAGTCAAAGTAACGCTCAAAGACATTTCCTCAGCCTCAGCCTCCTACCACCACCTCAGGCATGTAATAATGTCCCAGAAATACATGGCCTGTCATATCTTATTACTTAAATATAGGCCTAAGAAGCTTCTTGATGCATCAGCATGATGTGAGTGCTACCTAGGAATGGCCCCGGGGAACAGGAAGACGGAACGCTATCATCTCAGCGTTCTTAAGTGGAATTATTATCTCACGGCATCATTCCAATTAAAGCTGAAAAACATGGAGCCATGGTTCCCAACTCTCCCTTCTGGCATGTTGACATAGAGACACAGTAAGGATATGGACCCAGAAGTCCTGCATTGTGCCACGCGTCTGCTGCTCCCTGTCTGAGTGTCCTGAGAAAATCACCTTCAGAGTTGCAGTTTCCTCCTCTCTAGAATGAGGGATCATTGCTGGGGGAGGTTTTGACAGGATCCAGCGACCCAGTAGATTTTAAAATGGGAAAATACTTTGTAAACTACAGCCATGCAAATTTCACTTAATAATAAGTAAAATAACAATGATAATGATAAATTTACATTCCTCTTGGGCTAAGTGAAACACCTGTTTTATAGGGAATGCTAATAGCAACCTTAAGTATCTAACACTTTACGACTTAACAGAGGACCTTGATAATCCACTTTCTCGCGTTTTGCTATCCTCCCTGTATAAAAGACGCAGGGGTTTCTCACACGGTTTCATGAATTCCCCAAGTCACACAGGTAGTGCGAGAGCAGAGTGGTCTTAAACTTGTGCCCTCTGAGCCCCAGCCCTACGCTGCCCTTCACGTGCTCTCCACAAGTAAGAGTGGGAACAATGGGGCGGTGTGTGCTCTGTGTGGAGGTGCAGGGAGGGCTAGAGACAGGTCTGCCTGTCTCCATCCTGGATTCCTTGGGCCTGGGTCCTCCGACCTGGAGAAACTCACTTATACAGAGGCAACTGCTTTACCTGAAGCTCCTGTCCAAAGCGACTGCGTTTATTGATCTTGCTCTGCTCAGGCCCCTGGTCCTCTGTGCTATGGTAACAGTGCCATCTGAACTAATTTCAATGCAGTGATCCAGTCTGCTGGTTTTTTGGTGCTGAAAAAAATTGTGTCAAGCAGACCCTTTGTGCTGAGGTAGCACTGCCTTCTGGTCACTCTGTGCTCAGGCAGCTGGGTCACCTTGTCCTTCCGTGCTAAAGTATCTCTGGCTCCATTCCTTTTGTTCTCAAGAATTCATATGCTCTGGTCTTTCCAAGTTCATTTTTGGGGGGTTTGGGGTTTTTTCTGAGCTTAATCCTTCTAGGTATGGGTGATTCCTGAGTTTCCTTGGAAACAGAGTCGGAGGCAGAGGCAGTTGAGTGCAGGTAGTTTACTGAGGGCACTGAAGAGAGGCCCGACGGAGTGAAACAGCACTGGAAGGAAAGGCCATAAGAGGATGTGCTCAGAAACTGTAAGCATCTGATGCTTGTCCTACCAGGGCCTTTGAAGGAGCCTCAGAAAACATGTGATGGAACTGAGAACTTGGAGCATGAAAGAGGAATGTATTTTTCTTCAGCTTTTCTCTTCCATTGGTGGAGGGTAGTCATTTGCTTGCCTGTCCTTCCAGCAGTGTGTGCATATGGCTAGTAGGCTGCATGGTTGCCTCTCACCTTCATTTCTAAGAAGCCTCAGGGCAGGAAGAGAGAAGTATGTGATGTGCAGCTAGGCAGAGAGACCAGGTACCTATGAGAATCTGTCACCATCCAAGTAGAATGTTGGAGGGGTGCTTGGCTTGGATAAGCTAAGAAGGGGTACACAAAGGGTCTCAGCCCGGAATAGTATCATGTGGTCCCTCCAGGGACCAGAATTTCAAGGCAGATGCCTGGCCAGTGCCTCCATGCGGGCACGGGAACTGACTGATTCAAGGCCATCAGAGGGCACCATCCCATTGGCTGCACAACCCCAGAGCCCTGGCCTAGAAAGAGTTTGCCTGGATGCATGCAGACATAGAATGAGCTTTAAGTTCCAGGGTGACCAGTTCTCTCGATGACCCGAGTCTGATATCAGGAGCAGCACAAGACATTCAGGATTTAATAATGTGATTACGACAAGGAGACACAGTGTGGGGAACAGAGAGGCACTCGGCAGCCTCAACAACGTGCTCCAGGCCTCAGCAAGGGCCACTCTTTCAAATGAAGGGGGGTGTTGAAAATGCAGAGCAGAAAGATTGATAATTATTTGAAGCAAGCTTAAACATTTGGATTGCTCCAACCGCCTTAAATCACTCTGCCATATTTATACTTGACTAGTGTTCTACATAACAACTTCCAAATCAAAGACTTTTGAAAAATTTCAATCACTGTGTTTTGAAGTGATTGAGAGCTCAGGGCGTGAGCAGTGTAGAAATAAGGCATATTAACATTATTAGCGCGACAAATTTCCTGAAGTAGTTACATTAAGAAATGATCAAGGCCTTAGCCTCTATAAAGGAGATGGAGCGGCATGTGGCTCAGCGTTCGGTTTTGAAAGGATCTTAACTCTTTTGATGCTGAGGGGAGATCCATGGTTTGAAAACTGGTAACTCCAGTGGATTGTGTTGTCAGGAAGAGACCTCTGTCCTTTGGTAGCATGAGGGAGAGGAAGATGGGGAGGAAGAGGAGGAGGAAGGAAAGAAATTGTAAAAATAGCTCTTACACAGAATTTATTACATGCCAGGTGCCATTTTAAGCACTTTACATATATTAATAATCTACACTTACCCATTCTATGATTAATCAACCCCATAAGGAAAATACTATTGTTATCCCACTGTATAAGGTATAGGGACATTTAAATTCCTATATTTAGATAGTGAAGAAGCCGTAACATAAACCAGACTCACTCCAGAAAATCTGCTTTTCAAAGAGGGGAAGACATCATATTTCTAGCTCCATGATGGTCTGGGACATAGTTTTCATTTAAACCTGTTAAGAATCTTCTGAGATTTCCCCTACTATTCCGCAGATAAAGAAGCTGAGGCCCAGACAGACTGGCCAGTCAAATGGCTTGTGAGTGGCGAATAGAGAATTTTAACTCAGATCTATCTTTCTGGTCTGCTAGTGTCCATTCTGGATTATTTCTTAAGGAGTGTGTCATACTTGATGTGGAGAAAGAAGTAAATAATCATAATATTTACATGCAGATGTTTAAAACTTCTCTTCTTTCTATCCAGTGATATCAAGACAACCGGCAAATAGGGCTGTGAAGCCAGAGGAAGCCAGTTACTGCCGATCTGAGACTGAGTCATCCAGGGGAAAGCAGACAGAATTGGTGGTCAGGTTTGATTCAGAATTACGTATCTACTTGCTGGCTGTGTGGCCATGAACAAGCAGAACCTTTTAAGTTTCATTTGGAAAATGGGGGGAAATAATGTTTCCCTCACAAGTTGATGTGTATATAAATGAATAAAAATGGGTACATAATATGCCTAGCATGATGCCTGGGATATAGCAAGTGCTCAGTAAATATCAGATGCCAGTCTGTCATGAAAGTGGACACCCCTCCGACAATAATTATAATAACTTCACGCTACCATACAAAGACCATCCCACCAGTACTTATGTTTCTCCCTCCCTGGAGAAAGTTTGAGTGAAATGTAAACTACTAACTACTAGGAGGCTCTTGTTTGGAGATTCAGATAAAGGTAAACTTTCCCCAGGGTTTCATAAAGTGAACACTCGGTCCCCTGCCTTCAGTTTTGTCCCTTCTCAATGCACCCTCTGAGTCACTGTCTCTGCTGCAACGAGCAGGAAGAGGCAGAACAGAGAGCCTCAGTTCTGAGATATCCATCTGGGTATAAAAACAGAGATTTCCTATCCCTGACCTCTTCTGCTAGTCAAAAGCATGATGGCAAGAATACTTGACACTTCAGATCATCTGCTTCTGAGAAACCTGGATTTTTAAATACGAGATAGAAAAAATACAAGTTCTTTGTTTTCTCCACCTCATTCTTACTCAAGTCATCTGTAACCTTACAAAAGCCTTCATTTTAACAGAACTATTGATACTTTACCTATATTTTCTAATGTAAACCTCACATTAGTCCTAAGAAGTCAGAATTTTACTGTCCTCGCTTTATAGATGATAAAACTATTGGGACAATTAATCCTCATCCACATGGTCAGAGTGACTTCATCTAAGCAGATAATAGTTGCTCAATATTACTTGTGGAATGTTTTGATGATTGATAAGCAGATTAATTCCAAACTGTGTTGCAGATCCCAAATCTATAAAGTGAGAAAACTTGGATTAGATGATCTCTTATTCTATTCCAACCCTTGAATTCTATCTCTACACTAAGCTTAGGAGAAAGGAAAGAAGAAAGAAAAGAAGAAACATTTTAAAAGCTTTGACTGTCTGCCAGATGGTATGCCAGGCATTTTACACTTAATCTTCACAAGAGACTTTATGAGAAGGGTATCAGTGTACCCTTTGAACAGAAGAAGGAATGAAGATTAACAAGTTGCATTGCCCAAGATCATGAAGCTTGCAGTCAGCAGATCTGGAGCCTCAATCCTCTGTCTGAGCACAGAGCCTGCAAACTTTTCTCTACTTTAAAGCCAGACAGGATCTTCAATAATGCCTGTCTTGCAAAGACCAGATGCTTCAGAGACAGTATCTGTCCTGTTTTCCTGTGAGTCCCCTCCAGCTATGCTGGATTTGGGAGGCTCAAGGGCCCTCATCTGGTTCAGCAGTCTCATAGTATAAGGATAAAATCTCAACCTTCCAGGGACAATCATGTGTTGTAAACATTGGCGTTATGTGGTCAGGTTCTATAGTTAATGCTGACGTCGTCCCTGCCCAGTAGATTACAGTAGCCACCTCTAAGGTGAATAGAGTCCTCTGAAGCTGTTCATTGTGGCAGTGCTCCCTGAAACATCCTCCAAAAGACCCAAGAACTCTCTATTACAACCACTGTCCCCTAGGACTAACTGCAGGCTGAATGTCTCTATTACTTGTTGGGATCAAAGCCTCTTGAGGAAAGAGACTAGGTTTTATTTATTACCCGTATTAGTTGTATCAACTCACCTAGTGATGGATGAACTGTTTAGCCCACCACACTTAACAGCTCCAGAGCTTACTGGGTTTTGCTGATTTCTCTCTTTAGATTGTGGTGCTCTTTACGGGGTAGCTCTGCAATAGACCATACCAAGAGATTTCTCACAACTGGGGTGGGGGTTTCTTACCTCAAAGATGGATATGTTTGTCTTTGGTGCACAGTGTCCTGTAGGCTAGGAGGAATTAGAAGAGAATGATACTGAAGTAAGCTTTGAGCAAGATAGGTTGCTAGGTTGTGGTTAACTTTAATAAGACGTCAGAATTGTAAAGCACATCTTGGTGAGGGTAAAGGGAGATTTGGAGGGAGAAGAAAGAAAGGAAGAATCAGTATTCCAGCAGGTGGCCAGGATATTTGAGATCTAGATGGATTGAAGAGCATGGTTCAGGACCAAGCCTATGAGTAGAGATTGGGTCCTAAGGCACTTTTACCTAGTATCTGCTCTATACAACGGGTTTGGGTGTGTCATGGAAAGGTGGCATCAGTCTGGACACTCAGACAGTTGTGAGAGGTGCTGTTCTACCTATCTGCCATGTCTTCTGCCAAATATTAGTGCGCTTGGCTGTGTTCCAGTGACTGTAATGAGATTTTGCCTTGGTAGCAGCTATAAGTGCCTACACTGGGAGGGTTTGCTGGACTTTGATCAAGTTGCCATGCATATCACTTATGAATAGGATTCATGGAATGAAAATGAGATAAAGAGGCCTCCAGCAATCTGTTCAGAGCCCCTGGAGCACACACACACCCCACCTACCACGAGACAAATGAGATAATGAGCATGAAAGCACTTTGTAAAACACAAGGTGCTGTACCAATGCGAGGGTATTTATGGTGACTATCACATGTGATCTGGGCAGAAGTGTTGGCATGGCCCATCATACAGCAAGTCCATTCCCTGCACAGAGACTGTGAGTCCTTAGCGTGGAAAACCCAAGACCGAGCCCTTGAACTACTAGCTGAGTCTGGAAACACAGATGATTCAACTTCATCTTTGTTTCTTTTGAGTTTTGTGAGAAAGGCTGCCTGCACAAGGGAGGAAATGCACAGGAGGAGTACAATGAAGGCAACCCAAGGTCATGTGCAACCCTCTCTCCCTCTCCCTCCTTTGTCATGGCTTCTGTCCTCTTCTTAGTCAAGTCTTTTCCTTGGTGAGCTTCCTGGGTTGACTTCTGTTGAAGTCGGATGATTATTGGAGTATTGGATTCCTATAGCCCTGGACAGAGCCCAGAGCCTGCACTGCGGTTCATGTTTGATCTCCCATTCAAGTTTCTGGAAGGAGCTGGCTGAACTGAGGATCAAAGATTTCTCCATTTGCTTCTCCTTCTCCCCTATGACAGCCTCAGTGCTAGCAGTTTAGCACAGCTGCAAATTAACTCCTCAACTGATCATCTCAGAATTTCCAATCCTTTTGGAAAGGGCAGTTCAGATGGATCCATGGTTTCAGAGAAGGGGGTTTTTATCTCAGTTTGAATGTACCTGCAGGTCAAGATAATAGTTCAGTTTTCTCCCATGCCAAGGGGCCTCTCCTCAAGGCAACCCACTTATTCTTGCCAGTTGATTTTGTTTACCAGACAGAACTCCTTATAAGGAGTTTTCCCACAAGTGCAAAGAACTTGGATGCTTCTACTGGAACATCTTGGTTTCTGAAATGTTCAGACTGGAGAATTAAGTTTTCAACAATGACTTGGGCTCTGCTCGGAGGAGTCATATTACCGCATAAGGAACACATAACCAGAGAATCTTATTTCCTGGTGTACCAGTATTCTGCTAATTATGACACCTTCCTCCCCTCCGTGCCTCAGTTTCCTATGTCAGGCCATCATTCAGGAAAGAATTAATTCTCACCTTCCTGGTATGTGTCTGGTGCTGTGTTGGCCTCTGTCTGCCAAAAGTTTGAGGTCTCAAGCTTTATTCCTTTAAAGTCTTTAAAGTGCTTACAAGTCACCCAGGAACCACGTTAAAATGAAGATTTTGGTTCTGTTGGTCTGGGATAGGACCTGAGCTTCTGCCTGTCTAACAAGCTCCTGTGTGGTGCTGATGATGCTGGTCTTTAGAATCCACTCTGAGGAGGAAGAGTCTGGAGGAGATAATAAGCCTATGTAGACTGAGATAATTTCTAACAGATTTTAGTATAAGTTTAGATGGAAATCTAATATGTAACAGATAAAAATGGACCTATTTTGGTTAAGGGGAGGCAGCAGGGTAGAATCCTTGAATATATCCAGCTCAGGCTTCCTCCTTTGCCTCTGCCTACCCTCGTGCACTGATGGGGAAATCCATAAGGGATCTCCATGGTGCCACTGAATCCATGCCATGCACAGCTGGAAGCCCAGAGCGATGTGCGATCTCCAGATGTGCTTCTCACATTCTGTCAATGAGGATGCCAGGATAGGAAGGAACATGGCTCTGCTTTTACACTAATTTTAGACGTCAACATGGCTGGGCCAGATGTTTGTTCAAACACCAATGCAGATGTTGCTGCTAAGGTGATTTTTAAGATAAGATGAACATTTAAATCAGCAGATTTTGAGTAAAGCAGATTACCGCCCATACTCAGTGGGCCTCATCTAATCAGTTGAAGGCCCTGAGAGAAAACAGACTGAGGTCCCTAGCAAAAAGGAAATTCTATCTCTTGATTTCTTTCAAACCCAAGCTGCAACATCAGATCCTCCCTGGGTCTCCAGCTTGATGGCCTTCCCTGCAGATTTTGGACTTGCCAGCTTCTATAATTGTGTGAGCCAATTTCTCCCAATCCCTCTCTCTCTCTCTCTCTCTCTCTCTCTCTCTCTCTCTCTGTTCCTGTTTCTCTGAAGAACACTAACTAATACAACCCCTTAAAGCACAAAGGAGTTGATTGAAATAATAACCTCTCTTCTAACTTATAATACCTGTAACCATTTGAATTCCAAATGTGTGGCTTGTGGTCTGTGATGCTGTATGGTCCTTGTGGCTTAAACTTACGGAGGACCCACAATTGGCCTTCTTGTTACACTTCCCTTTGTCATAGCGGAATCTGGTATATGACCTAGGCCTGGACTCAGGACATCTGGGTACTGTCTTGACTTCACAATGAACACACTATGATGTGGGGCAAGTATTTTTCCTAAGCCAAGATTTTTTGCTTTACAAAATGATATGATGTATGAAAAATGATTTTCTGAAGAATATTAGAATTCTTTGGATAAAAATCTTCTATCACTAATTGGAAAATGCTGCATGGATCATCCCCTTCGTAGAGAGGTACACTGAACATTCATTTCAAAGGCCCTGAAAAGTCCTGCAGCAAATAATTCTACTTTTTATTTTTTCTTAAACTTATTTGATGTCCAAATGCTTATACCTACTAAATCTAATGAAGACATATTTTAGCACATGTAATACTGGATGGCTGTTTTGGTCCTTTTCAGTAATCGGAGTATTTACTTTTTTTTTCATGGGATTCCAGGATTCAAAGACAGAAGCCAAGAGAAAAATTGGTCAAAATCTTTTCTATAATACTTGAAGGGTGTTCTATTTTTTCACATCCTTAAAATAGGAACATTAATAGAATCTACCACATTGGATGGTTGTAAGGATTACGTTAAATAATGCATGCAGAGCACATAGCACAGGGCCTAGCACCTAGCAGACAGCCAGTAATTTTTTTTGCGTTGGGCCCCCAAATGGTCATACTTGAAGAATTCTGTTCCAAGAGGAATTCAGGCACTCAATCCTTCAAACCAAACCTAAACCATTTTATGCTTGGATTATTTCACCCTGGGTGAAGGGCGACTTCCAGGCATTTAAAAGCTCTGACATTCCTCTGGCAACCCAGGAGCATTCTGGAGCCAAGATCCTAATGATTTAAGCATTAATAAATCCAGAGATAGGTCATTCAATTTACTTTTAAATGCAGATCATAAAAAAGGGAGGAATATTTGGGTCAAGATGTACTGAGGGTTTTACTGAATCTGAAGGCTTTGGAACATGTTTGCAGCAACTCACTAGATGCAGCCCCCCCAGTGCATTTCCCTTACCCCAGGGCTTGGAGTGGGGTGGTGTTTGAACCTTGGGCAGTATCCTTCCTTCTTTCTGCCTCTCAAAATACTTTATGTTATGCTTTCATGGCACTTTTGGCCTACCCAAGAATTCTACATCTATTTTCTTTCTTCAGCCTCTCAAAATGCAAACTTAAGAAGGAAGGGTAGAACTTGCCTGCTCAACAGATGTGGAAACTGAGGTCCAGAAAGTGACATGATTTGTTTAAAGTCCCAAAGAGAGCTGCCCGGAGAGCTTAGACTAAAAATATTTTCTGTTGACCCCACTGGACTTCGCACCTGCACAGGTGACCCACTGCAGCCGGGACACAGCCCAGGGATGTGAGCAGCTCGCGTGTGGGATGAGGCAGATTGGTATGCAAGCTTGGTGGGCTCTGGCTGATCTTGCTGAGGGAACCCTTCAATCTGAATAACAATCAACAAGATTTTAAAGAAATTTGGGCCAATTTCCTGGAAGTCTATGATTAATCTAATTGCTGGGTTTTCCTCTGTTTTTGTCTCCCACTGTTAATTTCGTTTATTTTTCTCTTTCTTCGCCGACACACACTGCCTTGTCTCTGCGCACGGTCTGTCACTGTTGTTATTTGTCCATACACAGTTTATCATTGGCGATGCACTCAGTGGAATTGTTGTACTCTGTGTTTGGAGAAGGAGAATCTTTCAATAGAGACAACATCATGCAGCAGGAAGAAAAAGTGCTAGGCTGAATTTCAGAGGCCCCTTTGCAAAGCCTAGCTCCCTGGCTCTTCAGATACCCCGCAGTGGAAGAGACCTGATTCTCCTGCCCTCTCTCTCTGTTACAGAATACTGGGGATTGCATAACAAAACGTTAGGAGCTGTGCCATGCATCCAGCTGTTATGAATAAAGAAATAGTTTAAAAACAGATTTTGGTCCAATGTAGTAGAAAATGCCTCCTTTCAATAAAGGACTTCTGTTCTCTAGAGGACACAGCAAAGAGGCCAAGTGACAGTGATTATATTCACAGAACCAAATGGACAAAGGCATTCCAGCACTTGGGTTAAGCCAGAGGTTGGATTAATAACACGTAAAGAGGTCAGAAGAGTAAAAGGAAGAGGTACAACTGGCTGCCTGTGTTAGAAGAACCAGAGGTGGGCAGAGAGGCCTGGAGAGAGACAGAGCCATTTTAATTTATCAACCAGGTGAATGAAGAGTGAAGGCAATTTTCTGCCACCTGTTTCTGCTACCTTGTATGTACCCAGCTGGGAAGTGCAACCAGTCACCGACTCCCAGAGGCAGGAGGGCAGAGATGAGAGATTGGTCTGGCAAAACAGCATCAGACACGTTCAGCTGGGTGGGTATAGCAGAGTGGCACTGCTACTGGGAATGGGGCACAAGGAGAGGAAAGTATGAACTTGATTCTTGGGCAGTCTGTCACCCAGGAGACCCCTGGTTTCCTTCCCACAGCCTGCCCCGTGTTGGCCCTATTCACACTCCATGGGGTTTCTGAAGAAATATGCCACGAGGCCAGCCAAGGTCTCTGATTCTTTATTCACCCTGACTTCTGTTTGAGGATTAAAGAGGCCCTGCCCTGACTGTCTTGAAACCCTAGAGATGCCCTTTCACCTTCCAGAAAGCTGGAGCTACATGAAATACTTGGTAGATACCCCAGGAGGCAATAATAATGGCCCTTAATATTAGGCCTTTAATGTGTGCCAGGTACAGACCTGCCTTAACTCATTGTTAGTCACCCTCACTCTTATAACAAATATTTATTTTATAATAGGGACCAGCTGCATAATTTGCAAGGCCAAGCCTAGTTCAAAATGAAAATACAGGCTTCTTGTTAAAAAAAAAAAACATGAAAAATTCCATGATGGTTGAGAGCAGCACGTTAAAGTGGACACCCAGGTCACATGCTCATGGAAAAACTGGCCTTGCTTATAATTATAACAAGATATAGAGATGCTAAGTAATTTCCTCAAGGTGAATAGTTAATAAGCTGAAGGTCTAACTGTAGAACCTGAACCCTTGACCATTCTGCTAAATGATCTCAAGCTAGATAGATGGTGATCGGCGAGCCTTCCAGCCTTGCCATCACTTCCTGTTCTGGGCACTTGGCGGAGGAGCTGGCTGATGGCACTCAAGGGGCCTCAACCTGGTTGTGCTGTGAACACGCTTAGGAGGATCCGGGCAAGGCCGGGGCTCTAGCCCCTGTGCTCACTAGAGGCAGCACCTGTTACTGGACCACGCTGCCTCATTCTAAAAGCAACAATAGAAGCAAGATCAGCAGTAACAGCCATGAGCAAACCCAGGTATTTGGAAACAGCTTGCTCAGTTGAATCACAGCCTCCCCCAGGTCTGATGGAGAAGGGCCCCATCTCAACCAAAACTCCACATCGACACTCCAGGCTGTGCACCTGCTGGTCCCAACTGCTCCGTTTTCCCCCTAGAAAGACAACGACAGAGACTTTGCAGGGGTCTTCTATTTGTTTCTCTGGGACTTCTCATCCTAGAGTCTTGATTTCCCTTTTCTGTTTTTCTCCCAGGAGCTGAAAGCTCCCTATGCCTTGCCATTTCAGAGCTGTTGAAGTGGGGAAGGAGGCTGGGCTGTGGGCCACCTTCTCTCACCTCCTACCAGCTAGGAGTTTGCACCTTCCCCTCAGAAGCACGCCAGTGAAGGCTGTTACCAGAATCTCCACAAAGTGAACTTTGTGACACTGCACTGGTGACACAGGGCACAGTCACAAATTGGGCCAGGTGTAAAGGTAGGAGGCCAATTGCACTTTTATCTGGAAGGAGAGGAAGATCTGGCAGTAGTGTGAGGTCAGAGAGAGGATTAGCCCAGTAATATGATGGGCACTGAAGACACAGAAATGAAAAGACAGGTGTGGCTCCCCCACTCCTGGAGCTCATGGCAATACGGGCAGCAAATAAATAATTTTATACTTAGTTATACTTGTGACAAGTGATGAGAAAACACAAGATGATCTGAAAGTGTGCACACAGATGGCCCATTCTAGCGAGACGGGTCAAGAAAGGCCTAAAGAAATATTTAAGCAGAAACCTCCAAGAGGAATAGAATTTGGCCAATAAATGGTGTGAGAGAGGTGGCTGGAGGGAGAGCCAGCAAAGAAAACTGTGACCCTAAGCCAGGAATGGGTCTGGCTCTTGCCTCAGTGCTGCCAGAGGGGTTACCAGGAGAAACGCTGCTTCAGCGGGTGCCAGCTCTGCTGAGAGGGAGCAAGGAAAAGAAGGAGGGAGGGTAGACAGAACTACGGAACGGGGCTGGAGGGGACAGCAGAGCTCAGGACAAGTAGGGTCCTGAGCCAGACCTTGGGGGCCAACCCTCATGTGGGGGAGAAGAAAGCAGGTAGAGTTTGGGGAGAAGAAAGCAGGTAGAGTTTCCACCAAAGGCACCCGCACCCCTTGCAGCCTTTCCTCAGAAGCACACCTACTCCTTCGCTGGGGAGACCACAGCTCTAACGGGCAGGTCAGCCATGATCCGGAGGGAGGCCACTCACTTTGAACTGTGCAGGCTTTCCAGTATTCTCACCTCACCTGAGGACAGGAGTGATTCTGCAGAAGTGCCGTGGGGATCATGGGAAAGAATGCTTGCGGACTGCCTAGCACAGTGCTTAGCATGTAGGAACCAGTCAAGAGCATCTGCTGCGTCTAATACTGTGGAGTGTGTGTGTGTGTGTGGGGGTGGCATTAGAATCACCTAAGGGTGAAACCTGGTTGTATTGCTAGTTTTGTGATCTAAGGCTGATGGCTTAACCTTTTGTAGCTCCACTTTCATTGTGTGTAAAATGGGGATCATGAGACTTAGTAATGGAAAGATCTATGGCACACGGTTAATAATCATCCCTCCTCTCAGTTTTAAAATCTGTCTGTACATTCAGCCTGTCTCAACATCTGAGAGAACGAGGGTCTTTGTGCAAGCGTTTTGCCATCCCCCCACCATTCCTTCTACAGGACCATGGATCCAACCTGGAAGACGAAGAGTTCCCATGTCTGCTGCCTGCAGTTTGCAAAGTCCATCCATATGCTCTGCAAACTGAAAACCTCAGAACGGCCTCATAAAGGGGCTTGGAGGTAGGAGTTATCATCCACATTTCATGGAGAAGGAAACAGAAGCTCTGAGAGCTCTATTTCCTCTAAATAACTGAATTCTGTTAAAGACTCAATGTTCAACCCCATTCAAGAGAGCACACACATTTACCAGTTGCAAAAAAGAAAGGAGAAAGAAAAATCACAAAAGGTCTTCTAAGATCCTGGGGTGTATAGGCAGAAAAAAAGTTAAATGAGGGTCCCTTCAGATAATTTTTCAATAGGTACCAGTTTGGAGTAGATGTGGATTGCTGGAGGAGGAAGGGGGGGTGGAGGGGAGGACAGGACGGACCAGACTAAACTAGTTCATCTGCTGTAGCACTTGACCTTCGGGAATAACTGGTCTCAGAGAGGTCGAGAAGGGCTAGGAGTGCCTGCAGAGACAGGCAGATCCCAGAGTTTTCTGCCACAAGAAGTCAGTGCAGGCTCCAAACACTCCTTCTGGCTCCTCCCTCCCTCCCCAACAAGGGCCTTGCTGCCAGCTAATCCCTGGGGGGCCGCCGCTCACCCTCCCACCTGGGCTCCATCCAGTCCTCCTCCGCTCTCGCCAGGGGTTGGAGTGCTGGTGGCCGGCTCCTCCAGCTCGCCTCCATTGGCCTGAGTGCGTTCTAGCCCACTCTGGATATTAGAGCGTTCTCTCATTTGAAAGGCTCCTTTATTTTTAGTGCTAAATCAACAAAGCTGTTACTGTCATTTTCCATCAGACCGTCATCTTCCACGGATTCAAAATTACACTCAGCTGCAAACTATTGACACTCCTCTTAACAAAAAAATGGTTTTAATAAATCTTTACATTAGCCTATGAGATAAAAAAAATCTTTACCATGAAATATACAAGTGTATAAGTGTTTTATGAAAGTTTTATTAACTTTACAAAAGAAAAATTGGCAGTGGACCATGAACATCCTGTACTCCTAACACGTGGTTATAAATTACATGTTCTTTCCAATAACATCTGAAAAAGAGACTGTAATTTAAATTTCAAAACCACTTGGCATACCTACTATATAGTGCTGACATGAAGTAAAAGGAGGAACTAGAGAGGCCCAGACAAAGAAGGGAAATATAAAGACGTCCTCAGCTAAAAAGCTGCTGATGGGTACAATCCCCCTCCAGCTGGACAGGGATCAAGTACTTGCTTGTCATATCATTCAATGCACTGTTCATTCTGGGATTCTTCCTTTCAACAAAAAGAGAACTTAAGTGCTAGTAATCATCGCTTGCAGAACTTTATCTCCCAGATACCTTCTTTATGTCAGGATTTCTCAATGACCGCTGCACTGGCAGAGGGATCAAAGTTGTTATTAAACACAAATGCAATTCCCAGCCCATGGGGGGAGGTAGGCGCGGGACGCTCCCTCCCCGGGATGTAAGCTACCGTAGCCTGAGTGCCTTTTCATTTTCTTTCACCGCTCCTTAGATTTTGAAATAAAGTTCCTATAGGGTCTGTCCAGTGTAGGGACTGGGGACCAGCTTTTCTTTGCAAGCGTGTGCTCCACTGTCAGAAATACTTTAAATGTTAAGGCCACCCAGGGGGATGCCTGGCATTTGGAGAAGCCATCTAAAAGTAAGCTGATGGCAGGGGGACCTGGCTGTCACTTGCCAAGTTCATTTTTTTCTGGGGAAAATGGATATTCACCAGGATCCCTGCAGCACTGAGCCTCCTTTCCAGGTAGCAACAGAGCAGAGAGGCATACTTTGAAATCATGCAAACTTGGATTCAAAATTCAGTTAGATGATAGTGGACAGCTATGTGATCCTGAGTGAGGTACTTCTCCTATCTCTTCTCTTGGCGTCACAATGAGAATGTCTGAATGTCTGAGGCAGCCTCCCTTGATACACAAGCTCACCATTCACAGGTGCACAAGCTCACCATTCACAGGTGCACAAGCTCACCATTCACAGTGTACAAGCTCACCATTCACAGGTGCACAAGCTCACCATTCACAGGTGCACAAGCTCACCATTCACAGGTGCACAAGCTCACCATTCACAGGTGCACAAGCTCACCATTCACAGTGTACAAGCTCACCATTCACAGGTGCACAAGCTCACCATTCACAGGTGTACAAGCCTGCCATTCACAGGTGCACAAGCTCACCATTCACAATGTACAAGCTCACCATTCACAGGTGCACAAGCTCACCATTCACAGGTGTACAAGCCTGCCATTCACAGGTGTACAAGCTCACCATTCATGGTGTACAAGCTCACCGGTTGTGTACAAGCTCACCGTTCACGGTGTACAAACTTGCAGTTCATGGTGTACAAGCTCGCCATTCACAGGTGCACAAGCTCACCATTCACAGGTGCACAAGCTCACCATTCATGGTGCACAAGCTCACCATTCACAGATGCACAAGCTCACCATTCACAGGCCTGAAGATGTGGTCTAGGGGTCATGCCTTCCAGATCTAAGAATTTAACATAAAATGGTTCATAAGAGGTAAAAGGGGGCAAAGGGACTCTCCATGGAGGTCCCGGCAGTCTTGATCTCCCAGGAGATTTTGCAGGTTTATTCAAGGTCTTGAATTTTCCAGTTTACCACTAACAAAATCTCAGCCTCTAAGAAGTGTCCCCAAGCCAGACATCCCAGTATTAGAAACTAGACAACAGTGTTGGAAAAACTGCTGAGTTGGGTGATGAGTGGCACTGGGAACTCCAGCAGGGTTTCTAAGTAGACATCCAGGGCCCAGGTCTTAGATGGTGCCTTTCAAATCATTTGTTTCCATGGTAGAAAATTCTCATTGATTTCCAGTCAGATGAGAGTCATTATGATTCTTCCAGAAACACCAGAAATGAGAGAGTCACGCTAACATACTGCCTCTTTGCCTTTCACCTTCATTTGTGTGGTTATTTTTGAACTTATTTTCTCGGTGGTTGGATTTTCATGAAATAAACTAAAGAAGAAAGACTCATGCTGGAATAACCTTGGAGAAATGACTGTATGGGAATCCAGAAGGCCCTGTTTCCTATTACAAAAGAGAAATATGTGCCCCTGATGGAAAAATACAACTTTTGACCAAATAAATTATTTTTTCCAGTTCAAAATAAGTGACAGTCCTTACAAAATAGAACTTGCCCCCTTTCCAAATGTGTTGAAGGAAAATGACATGTGTCTTGGATGCAGAATCACAAGGACACCGTGTTAATCCGCTGGGGTCTCATCGCCCCCCGATGAGCAGGCAGACAGGCGATGGGGGGCTCACAGTGCAGTGCCCAGGAACAGCTGTGACTATGTGGAGGTCACACTCCAGGACCAGGCAGGAGCCGGCAGTGGCCAGCCAGGGCTGCCCCAACTTCATTATGTGGGGAAAATGCACCCAGTGACAAGATGCAGAAGATCTGAGAATCGGTGAGAAAAGTTCATTTGGACTGACAGGAACTTGATTAGTTTTAAGCCTGGTGTGTTACTGCTTCCTCCCTGACCTAGTCTTTAGAATATTAATGAATAGTTTAAGGAAAAGGAGACACAGAAGACATACCAGGGGATGCCACATATCCTTTTTTTTTTTTAGGGCCGCACCTGCGGCATATGGAAGTTCCCAGACTAGGGGTTTAATCGGAGCTGTAGCCACTGGCCTGAGCCACAGCCACAGCAATGCCAGATCTGAGCCTCATCTGCGACCTACACCACAGCTCACAGCAACGCCAGATCCTTACCCCACTGAGTGAGGCCAGGGGTTGAATCTGCGTCCTCACGGATGCTAGTCAGATTCGTTTCTGCTGAGACACGATGGGAATTCCCACATATCCTTCTTAATAGCAAGAGCGGAAAACGCAGCACAAGGACAATGGACAGCGTGATGTGGTAAAAGGCTCATGTACCGGGCACTGAGGTTAATATGTATTACCTAATTTATTCCTTACAACAATCCCCTGAAGTAGTTAAGCAGTTTTCTTAACTCCAGTTTGCAGATGAAAGACCCTTTGGCACAGAGGGGTAAATGAGCTGTCCAAAGCCACATGGCCTAAGGTTTGAACCACATGTGATTTCTCATTTTTCATGGCCTGGTCAAGCTTGAACACCCAACATGTGAGCTCACGTATGGACTTTCACTGGAAGTGATCACTGGCCCTGCCTGTCTTCTCCCATTCATCTCCAGATTTTAACTAGGGTTGTTCAGAAGGCAGGAAGAGGTCGGACACTGGGCTGGGGAGGCCCTGAGGTCTGGGCAGGGGCGGGAGCCGACATCAGGAGCTCCTGGTATTGAGGAAATCCTGGCACATGAGGAAGCGGCCCTGGCCTCGTTATAACAGGAAGGCTGACCTAGCAGGTGGGTGGGACACAGACAGGGAAACCTAGTTGGTGGTCACAATCTGAGAGGCCTCTTCACAGGCAAGCCCTGCCACCTACCAGCAAACCAGGGCAGCAGGTGAGTGAGGGGAGGTCAAAAGTTGGAGAAAAGGAATAGAATTGCTTGGCCTGGAATAGGCCTGGCTAGCACAAGAGATGGCCCATGTCCTGGATGGGGGCTGGTGTCAGGGCAGATAATTGTCACAGAGACTTGGGACCAAGCTCCAAGGCTGATTCCCAGTGTAGACCCAGATTACGTGGTGTAGGGATGTGATGCTGTGAGCACAGGGCCCTTGAGCCCCATGGAGACATGAAGTCAGCAACGGAAGAACTGCAATGATGACTTAATCCTAAGGCTGCTTCAGCAAACAGGCTGTGCAGAAGGAGGTCAATACCTACTGTGTGCAGTATGTCGTGTGTGTGTGTGTGTGTGTGTGTGTGTGTTGTGCTCTCTGTGTGTGTGTAGTGCTCAGAGCATCAGGGCCAGTTAGCAGCACAGACCTCAGCTCATCCTTCTTCCAGTGACTGGTCTCCATGTGGGGGAGGAAGTAAGCAGGAGGTGGGTACAGGGCTTTCCCTATTAGAAGGCCCTCCTGGGAAGGACCAGGATCCAAAAGGCAACCTGTTTTGAGATGCAAATGTTAAACTCTCTCTTACTCTTCAACAGAGGTTTCCAATTTTCTGTTTTCAACACTGGATCTCATTATTGAAATGAAATTCCACCTGGAAGTCTACTATATAAAACACTTCGAAGAGATACTGTTTTTGTTGACTTGGAGGTGGTGGTGGCTGGAAGTTCTGACCACTGAGTCCTGCACCCTTGAACCATCTCCCAGGACCTCAGGGCTTCTTTGAAATCAGTTTAAAAAACAAGGGTCTGCTCCATACATTGTCCAGTACATAACCAGTGCACTAGGACACAAAAGCCTAATTTTGTCAGGATGACTAAGTCCCTGGGGGGGTTAGGTTAACCCAGGTACCCTGGACACAGACCATGCCTCTTCAAAGGCTGAAGGAAGGAAAAGTAAACTCACATTTACTGAGCACCCAATAAGTACCAAATATTCTTCTATACAGGAAACATTGCCTCGATTATTTTGTACAAAAGTCCTCTAAAGTAGGACTTCATTTTCACGCTCCATTTCTCAGATGACTTCAATTCTAAAGGGTGAAGTGACATGGCCCAATATCATTTAAGTAAAAAGTGGCCAGCACAGGAACTCAAAACCGCACCCTTTTATAAAAGAGTATGCTTGATGTCAACCTGTGCTGAGCAGCATTTTATATGACATGACGGTGCAGAGGGCACCCAGCATCTGCCAGGAATACAAAGAAGAACCCTGGTGTCACACGGAGAGCACCTGAACGGGAGTCAAGAGACTGGCTCTGGCCCTGATGTACCAGACAAGGGACCTCCCTGCTCAAGTCACAGGGCTGGGCCGAGGCCTAGGCAGGTGGGCGTGAAGCTTCCAAAGGAGATTTTGTAGGGTTGATTCTGAATAAGACTATTTGCTAAATCCATTGCTAACAGTTTAGTATCATTTTATCTCAAAAAGTGCATAGTTTTCCACAAATAAACTCCATCACTGTACACCTCCTGTCAGCTACAGAAGCAAGTGCCGGGGAAAGACGCAGGGCGTCAGAGCCAAAACCACTGTGAAGGTTTTTCTGGCACCAGAAGAAATTGGCTGTGTGACCTTGGGTAAATGACCCAACCCAAGGTCACACAGCCAGCAAGATCAACTCCTTTTTGATCCTAAGTTTCCTCCCTGTGAAAACCCCATCTCGTGGGACTGTTATGAAAATTAAAATAGGCAACTATGTACAAAAATGTCAAGTGCATCTATACAAATAATTTGTATATAGTATGTATAAGCTCCCTTCCTCCGCTTCCTCCTCCCTACTCTCTAAACAGAAAAGTAAATCCTTAAATAATAGTTTCAAAAACTCCTCTTCATCCTGTAAAACCCAGCTTAGTTGTTAACTTCTTTCTGTAAATCGTCCCCGAGCCTCCAAAACAGAGCTAGCACAACTTTCAAGTTATCCTGGGACTTTGTAGTTGCTTTGACACCTTGATGCTATAATTTTACTACATGTTGTAATTTTGTAGTTTTACATTCGTTTTTCCCCAGCAGCCTGTGAACTCCCTAGCGGAAGCCTGGCACATGGGAGTCAGCTCTCCATATTTGAGAAGCTGCCTTCAGAGTCAGTAACCCCTGAGTAAGCCCTCCCATCAATCCAGACAGCATTCCAGTGACTGGGAAGCTTAGGGGGCCCTTGACAATCCATTTGATCTGCTCTCCAGGAGAGCCCCGTGTCCAGGAGCTTTGTGAAAAACAATTCTGCAGGTCAGGAAAAAACTCCACGTGTGTGTATACGCATGTGTGAGTGTGCACCTATGTGTGTACCTGTGAATGAATGGGAAAAATTCTGGAGCCATTGTTTTTGGCACTAAGGTTCTCAGGCTTTTAAGAAAGAGGATTTGCTCTTCTTGACGATTGCCCTCAATAGGATAAAAATATCATAAAGTACCAAGACCTGCTATAGGCCACATTGTTTAGATTCCAGCCCTACTGATGTAAGGAGCTGCCCCATGTCAGGAATAATCTGTAGAGAACACTGGGAAGAGTTAGGACTTGTTAGTCTCCTAGCCTATCTGAGTTCAGTCCTAGGCCCCAGGCAAGCACGCTCATCATGTCACATGGGATGGTGGCACTGCCTTGCAGACTCACGGTCGGGATGAGCAAGGGCTGGTGGGCCACATGCTGTGGGCTTGGCAGAGAGCTGGCACTTTGCCGCTCCTGCCCTTGGGTTGGTTTCCAGGTTGCCTCATGGAACTCTCACAATAGGTGACTGACTTGGGAGTGTGTGGAAGGCCCCCAGTACGCAGGTAGCAGAGTGGGGATTGGAAGTCAGGTTTGTTGGACTCCAAAGTCTGGGTGAAAATCATCTTTCCTTCCTTGGGAAGTCTAGAGTTTCTCTCTGTTTTTCTTTTTTTTTTTAAAGTATAGTTTATTTACAGTGTTTCTTCAATTTCTGTGGGCTTTCTCATTTTGATTTTTATCTTTAGCTTTATAATGGATTTGCACAGAGGACCTCTCGCCTGGGCCTCTGGGCGTCCCCTCCGGGCTCTCCTCCTGGCTGCCCTGCCCTCCTCAGTTCCACAGGAGGATCCCTCCAACCAGAAGACGGGCTCAGGCACTGTTTTTGTCACAAGAACCTGATCTGCTCATCGCAGAGCAATGGCCTCCTGAACTCCCCCTTTTCCTCATCACACAGTGACTATTTTGTTGAGTAAAAAAGAAAGACAGCAGCAGGGAGGGCAGAGCTGGGCTGCCAGGGAACTCAGGCTCCAGGGGAACAGCCTTCCTCCCTTCCCTGCCTGGGCCTGGCAGACCGCTCCCCAGTAATTACACTCCAGCAGCCTCTATGGAGACAGTGAAAAGGGGGCCAGATCCCAACTGCTTCCCAGGGACAGCTAGGCCACAGGGTGTAGTGGACACTGGATGTGCTGCCCACTTCCCCCTTCAGGACCAAGGCACCCACTCCCTCAGTGGACGTGGCTGCTGGGCTGATAGCTGGGTCCCTCTTTGGGACTGTTCTCAGCACACCCAAGGTCACATCTCCCCCAGGGAGGTAGAAAGACTTGGCTGTCCTTCCTCCTCATTAGGCCAGATTTGAAGAGCCCTCCCAGCCCCGTGGGATCAGTGGAGGCCACTGTCCCCGTTCTCACTCCTGCCTTTTCCCCCAGGGCACAGCTGCAGACTAAGATGATACTACGGTCTGCTTCCCAGGAACCGGATCAGGACCAGGGAGACTTCTGGTCTGGAAGACTGGAATACTTAGTTCTATACCCTGTTTTTACCGTCATGTTGAGCAACCTTTGGCGAGTCCCAGACTCTCTGGGCCTTCAACTATAAAACGAACAAATTTGACCTTGAAGTTCCTGTCTACTTGGACTGACCTTGAGTTATGCTGAAACAGGAGTTCAGGGTAACTGCATCCCTGTTTGCCTGTGACCTTTTCAGGCTGCTGTGTTGTTCAGGGTAATTGTTAATTGTCCCCGCCTCTCTCAGTGCTGTCCTGGCTGGATGGTAAGTATTTTGGTTACCCTGCTTATGACACACACCGGACATGAGGCTTTGGGTGGGGCTGGAGAAGAACGTGTGGAGCAAAGTCAGAAGGTCCAGGACGCTGTTCCCTCTGTCTCCTGCTCTCCCTCTCTGGCCCGGTCTCTCTAAGCAAGTCCCAGGCCTGCAGAGGAAGCAGCGCCATGTCTCCTCTGCTGCCCCTTTGCACCCTGGGATCCCCAGATGGAGGACACTTGGTACAGCAGCCTTGATTGGGGCAGCAAAGGGTTAATGCAACTCTCAGGGGGCCCGGGCAGCGGCCTCATCAGCAGGCCTTGATTCTGACTGAACAGCTGTGCTCACAGACGAGCAGGATGTATGTGAGTCAGTGAGGGTATCTACAAGCGTGGGGGGAGCTGTGTTTGTAAATACGTGTGTCTGAGAAGATACGTGGCCGTGTGCGAGTGCACACAAGCATGCAGTGTGCACCTGTGTGCTTCTGTATATATGCGATATGTCCCTGTGAAAACATTGCATTTGAATAGAATATACATCTGTGTAGGACTGTGCATAAGTGTACCTATCTGCAGATGAGCATATGGCCTATGTGAGTGCACAGAAGCGTTTGGGAAATGACAAAGCATTTAAAAATAATAGTCATGGTGAAAATGTATCATGAAGACATAAGCATATGTGCATATGTTTGTAAATGTGTGGATGCGAAGAGGTGGGACGGGCAGTGCTGTGGGCATTTATGGAACATCCAGGGCAACGCTCGCATTCTACAAATGAGGGGGCAGTTTCCAAGTAGTGGCCCCTCCAAAATTGCAAGATTACCTGTGAAGTTTGACTGGATTATTCTCATTTCCTCCCACCCTCCCCCCATGTGACCCACTGAACAGAAGGGGTGGAGTTTATTTCCTGGTATCACTGATGTTGGCCTCGAGCATCCGACCCATTTTGACCAATTAGATGGGAGTGGAAGGCAAGGGGTGCCAGCTAAAAGCCAAGATTTCAAGGCACACTTGCACTTCTGTCATCGTCTTGAAGACTTGCCCCAGAGAAGCTGCTGCTCCCAGAAAGAAGAGATACCCGTGGAACCCCCTGATGTGGTGTGCAGTGGGAGCTCACCCTAGCTGACCTGAGACCTGAAGCAGGGCTGCCACCAGCATTTATTCACCAAATTTATTCACCCATCTGCGTTTCTGTAATCATTAATGTTTGCTGTAAGGCATGGAGATTCTGAAGTGGTCTGTGATGAAAATAGCTGGCTAATACATCTGGTGGGCTTGGCGTTTTGGTGGAGGCCCTGTAACTAGGTTCCGGGGCTTATCTGGGGACAGATGAAGAGCTGGGTCCCCTCCATGGAAACGGTGATTCAGTTGGTCTGGGCTTTGGAATTTCTAAAAGATCCCCAAGTGATTAGAATGGACAAATACAGGGGTCAGGAGCCGGGGAATGGGATGAGACAGGTAAGCTTTAGATGCCAAGTCAAAGAGACTGGACTTTATTCTGAAAGTGACACGGGACCAGTGAAGGGTTTTAAGGAGGATGAGAGCACGTCTATGGGCATGTTACAGAAGGATCATCCAGGCAGTTCCAGGGCATTCTGGATGCCCGATCCTTACCTGGCTGAGCCCCTCCGTTTCCTGGTAACCTCTGCCTGGCCAGAGGTAGGATATAGATATATGCATGGGAACCCTTTCTGCCTCAGAATCCACTTCCAGAGTGTTCAGTACACACTCAGGTGGCCCTACAGCTGGGAAAAACTGTCTCAGAGGCGGAGAAAGAAACAGCAACGTTTCCAGGGAGCTTATGGCTACTGCAGAGTCCATGCCTCACCATGGTCTTGCTTGAAATATCACAACCCACCACTGCCTGCTCTACCTCCACACGTCCTTCCACCGTGTAAAGCACAGCTGGTTCTGCCAATGCCCTGCTGGTGAGCCAGCCCAGGCTCCCCCTGACTCTAGCGCAGGGTCAAGGCCCCTTCTGTTCTATCCTGGATCTGCCTTTCTGGCTTTATCTTCCATTGCAACAGCACAGAGGCCTGACCGTCAACTTGCACACCTCTATCTTTACCTTCCTCTGTGCTTTTGAGCACACCAGTCCCTCTGCCCCGGGAGTGTCCGCCCCTGCCTTCTCCACCTGTCACAACTGTACCAGACCCTGCTTACACAGTTTGTTCTCTGAAATATTCCTGGACTCCCAGGGCCCCAAGCAGAACCCTAAGCCTGTCCTCTGTTCCTTTCTTGTTTTCCATGTGGGTATTGACACCCACATCTTATTTAGCTTTTGTGAGCCCCTGGAGATCTGGGATCTCAGCTCTCCCGCCTCCTCCACCACCACTGCCCCTAGTGTGCCAGACAGGCAGAGGGTGCTAGTGCATGTTTGTCAGATTTGACTGAATTCCTTGCCTTGTGTCTGAGCTGTAGGGACAGCCAGGGCACTGGGGCTGGCTGCGTGCCCTGGACAGTCTTCCAGAGGCATCCTCTCCTCTCTCCCCTTCCCCCCATCGGCTGCTCAAGGATGCTCAGCCTTTGCCCCTGCTTTGGGCCCAGAGAAAAATACATCTCCTGGAATGTTTTTGCCCTCTGTTATCAGGACAGAGGTTGGGCCATTGACAGTTCTCTGGTCCACAAGCCCAAGTGCCTGGAATGCCACAGGCTTTATCTTGTTTATGTCTGTGACCTTCCCGAGGCTCCTCGCTTCTTGACAATGTCACAGAGCAGGCCTGTTTCCTGGGATGTGTCTGGACGGTGGCCCGGCTCACTCCTTCAGGGACAGGGAAGAGGACCAGTCACTGATGCTGGTGGGAATTTCAAGCCAGCCCATGGTCAGTATGCTTTCTAACTTGAAGGATGGTTCTGAAGCTGGCGTGTGTGTGGGCACAAGGCGCAGCACTGAGGTTAAGACAGAACAGGCAAGAGGCTAAGCCACCACCCACCTAGTTTCTCCTTTGATACTTGTAATGATTAGCTCCTAAAAAAAATTAGATATTTGGTGGGGGCAAGAGTGGGAAGGGAAGGCAAGAAAAGTAAAAGAATATCATTAAGAACTGAGAGTTTCCGCTATATACCTGATGCTAGAGAAACAGCAAGTGCAAAGGCCCTGAGGTAGAAATACACTTAGTGTGTTCTAGGAATACAAGTAGTCCCATGAGGCCACAGATCAAGAGGTAGAATACTGGGAATTGAGGTTCAAAAGGTAAAAGAAGGTAAGTTCATGTAAGCCATGGTAAAGACTGTAGTTTTTACTTTGACTTGGCAAACATAGGATCTAATTGATTTTCCTAAAGGATAATCCTGGCTGCATGAAAATCACAGGCCCCACCCCCCTTTTTCCAAAGGGGGGCACTTTCTCTCCTGTTTTCACCTGTCCCTAGCACTTAGCATGGTACCTCTCATAAGATAAGCACTCAATAAATATTCCTTGAAGGTCTTGGCCAGATTTCAGGCCCTCACTTTTATTTAGGCTCACTGGCCACCCAGATGGACACTTTGCCTTAGTGCTTTGTTAGGAGTTTCTTCTCTTGTGGGCCCTGTTTTCCAGAGGTCAGCTGGGTAGAAACTGACATATGGTACCCCCAAAGCTGGCAAAAGCACAGCTGGATGCAATGCTGTGCACATCTGGATTCCACACATCTAACTGTGGACCTGATAGTTTGCCAGATTATCTGTAACTGTGTTGCAGGCAAGCTGGAGAAATGGGAGATTCCTAAGTGCTAGCAGTAGGTGTGACTGCAAGTGGCTTTCAGGATGGCTTGTGGCCATTTTCCCAGAGTGACCTGGATGTTTATGCCATGGCCAGCAAGCAGAGCTTTACGTCTAGGGCTCCTTTTGTCCCTGCAATAAGCTCAAGTATTGGCAGGATCCTGGATGCCTACTTTTCTCGGCCCCAATTTCCTCGTTTGTAAAATGGGAGACACTCAAAGTGGAAGAATTTAAAAATCACTTGGGAGCCTCACTTCACAACTGGGGATGTGAATTGGGTGAATCTTTGCTTTCTTAGGATTTCGTTCCCTGAAACGCAAGGTTGACTATAAGAAGATCTCTCCCGGCGAGTCCCCAGGCCAAAGCGAATGAGATTCCTTCCTCTGAAACTTTTGCCAGCCCCATTCTCTGCCTGGGGACAGACAGTGCCTTGCAATTTAGGTGGTTTGGAGAAAAACCTACTTCTTTTTTGCCTTCCCGTTTTCTTCCTTCCCGTTTTACTTATGAGGAGACCACTCTCTTGAATGAAAATGGAGACTCAGGCACAATTAATACTATAATTTAAAAATGCAAAGTTATTGAAGCTATTTTCCCCCAAAGAGCCATTCAATTATAGGCACTGGGGAATCTGCAGGGGCCTATTTTAAGCCTTGGAGTCTCCAGTACATTTTAGAGCCGTTCTTGAAAAGACATGGGCAGCATGTGAAAATCCCAGATGTTTCCTCAATGCTCTTGGCATCTCCGAGCTGAGTGGGCAAAGAAAGTGTCAATCAGGCCATTCTGGGGAAGCAAAATTTGGGTTGAAACTCCTCACACTATTTTGTCATGAACAATCCCAGAAAGAAAGGTGCTTCCCTCCTGGGGAGGGAGACAGGAAATCCAAAGATTTGTGAGGGAGGAGACTTCTGGGGAGTGAGGAAGTAGAATACAAGGCTGGAAGGGAGCTTGCCTGTGACCTCAGATCTGCCTGGCTTGGAGTTTCCTTTGGTCGTCTCATTTAACCCTCACTCTAGATGGTGTCATCCTGGTGTGCAGATACAGAAACTGAGGCTCTGAGAGGCTCAGTCGAAGAAGTGATAATACTATGTCTTAGTCTGAGGCTCATGGCCTTTTCAGCTCCCCGGCCTGCCCAGGCATGGTGCAGTGTGTTTATGCCACAAACTCAGCAGCTGGACTGCCAGTCATTCAAAAGACCCTATGCAAGTTACTTAGCCTTCTACATTCCACCTAAAATGGGGCTAATGAGTGTTTTCTCACTTAGATTGGGGGGAATAACTGTAGCTGCCTCACAGGGCTGTTGTGAGGGTTAACAGCATCAGTGCATAGAAAACCTCAGGTGTGGTAGTGGTGGGTATATGCATGCTTGACACATGGTAAGAATTATTAAAAAAAAAAAAAAGCTCTTATGATTACCTTGACACAAGCTGGAGCTGTTATCCTGGGAATATGGAGAAATCGTGGCATTGTCCTCACTGACGCCCCCGTGTTCCACCATTGAGCTCCCCTGAGATCTGGCACCTGCAAAAGCCTCCTTGGCTGCTGTGCCTTCCTCGAGTCCACTCCCTTCCTTTATGACTTGTGGTCTGGCCTTCCTGCTCTTCACTTGTTCCTTGTATCTTTTGTCACTGAGCATGAGTTCGGGAGACTACAGAGGTTCAACGATCCAACTGGCCACTCACATCTGTGTTGACCATGAGCAAATTTCTTAAAATTTCAAAGGCTTGATTTCTCCATCTGTAAAATGGAAATAATAGCGTTATCTTTCTCATATAACTATTGTGATAATTCAATGTCATTAACATATGCAAAGGTCTTAGATGATTAATTGCTTACTCAGGTTTTGCAAATTATTGTTGGTCGTTGCCTAAAATGCTAAATTTGCTTTTTATTTTCTAACTTCTACTCATCGTATTAAGAGCCAGCTAAAAGTCTGCATTCTATCTCCACCCCCTGTAGCTTTCCTAGAACTAACCTTCTCTCTCCCTTAAATTCCCTGTGGTAGGACTTATCAGAAATTGCAGGCCCATCAGACTAGTCCTTGTGTGTCTTCCTGCTTCCTGGGGAGACCTGCTCTTGTCCATTTTTAAGTGACGGCTCAGCTTTCTCTGTGGTGCCTGAACCAACCAGGGGATGGTTGCCTTGTCTTTTATGACTATAGAGATTGTGGAGCCTCAGTCCGAAAGAAATATAACTTTAGCACAGAGGGGTAAAAAGATAATAGAACAAGTCTCTCCATTGTCCTGGGAAGGTCAGAGATGTCCAGAATCAAAAGCGATCTCCCCACAAAAACCAGGGGAATCACAAAACCATGGGGAACCAGCACGGCAGATGAGAAAGAACAGAGGATTTGGAATTCTAAAGACTGAGATGCTCTAACCATTATGCCTGTGGGCAAGTTATTTAACATTTCTGGACCTTGACTTTGACCTCTGTCAAATGGGTGTAATAACCCTTAACTTACAGACTAGTGTATTTATTGAGGTGACATAGAGATTTTACAGCACATAGAGGCATAAACATTCTCGTTACCCCATAAGGTTGCTCTGGATGAACTAAATTTCCTTCCACTGCTCTTGGTTAACTCGCTTTTTCCCCCTGAACAACTGGCTTCCAGGAATGCACTTTGGAGATACTGAGAGCCCATCCCCACCTAGGGCCCCAGTGGCCATCCAGCACCTAAACCCAAAGCCCAGCCCCAACCTGTGGGGTCGAGGTGTGCAGCACAAAGACCGTGCTGGTCGCAGCAGCAGGGCTGCATCTACATGCCTCTGGCCGGGCTCTCAGCATTTTCACAGAGAGGATGGGATGCTCTTGTCCAACATATTTAGTGTCTTTAAAAACAAACAAAACCAGTCTTGCCCTGGATATTCTGTTAACTCTAACAACAGTCACCACTCCACACCCAGGGTGGAGGCCAGAAGAAATGCTCTCGGGATGATTTGTTTTCCAAACTCCTTTATTGTCAGTGCTTGGCTGGAAAATCAAGTGACTCTGGCTGAAGGGATATTTCTAGGCACAGCTTCCTTTTCTTTTCCTGGTGTGCGTAGATGTGGCGCCTCTTCACTCACCGCCTTCCCGGTCACCGAGACCCACACCGGGGGAGGTGTTAACCACAGGTGTGTCCGTCCAATCAGCCTGGCACCCTTCCCTTGGCAAAGACAGGAAAGGCCCTCTAGATTGGCAGGGCTCAAGCATCGAAGGGTTTAAACGCCCACCAAATGTCTTTGGAAGGTTCCAGAACTTCTATTTCATTTCTTCCAATGTTGGAGATGCCAAGAGAGAAATCTGGACTTGCTTTCAAACCTTTGGTTTTGCTGATATTTGTTAAAAGTACGTATCTTCAGTAAATTTTTCTGAATGGTAGCCATAAGCAAGTACCTACTGGGCATAATTTATTTATTACAAAGAGAGGCCAGGCCATCTGTTGGGCATTCATTCATGCTCAGAAGTGAATTTATGGCTATATTAGTCAGAAGAACTTGGTTGAAAGCAGCAAAACTAACTCCTGCTGAGGTAAGTATAAGAGAATTTATTGGACGGATAAGAGAAGATTAATGAATCAATGGGAAAGTCAGAGACCCAAGCTTGGAAATAGGCTCGAGGCAAATAATGGAGAATTAGGAACTATGAGTACATTTTTGTAGCAGGAGCCATCGCAATTGGATCAGGGAGGTACAGGGATACTCGGCCATCCCTTTCATCTTTGTATTATTACTTAGAGGTCAGACGGCTCTGAGAGGGCATTGGCTGGCCAAGCTTGGCCACGTCTTTACCCCTGGGTCTGACTGAGAAGCCCTCAGGGACTCCTTTGGCTCCCACAGTGGGAGGACAGGGATTTGGATTTATCATCCTATCCAGGTTGCAAATGGGCTGGGGAAATTAATTTCTCTAAAAAGTCAAGTTTGTGGTTGGAACAGGGAATGGAAGGTTTACAGCCACTGCCTTAAATTCTCTACCTTTATTTTCACAGAATGGTGTGTGTGTGTGTGTGTGTATGTGTGTGTGTGTAGTTTTGAACCCTCTATCATTCTACAAACATTCTCTGAACATCTGCACTCTGCTAGGCATGTGCTAACTACTGGGGAGGCAGTGGTGGAGCAAGTAACTATGCAGTGAGAGACAGATGATTCTCCGCAGATATAACACAATGCAGCAATACACATGTGTACACAGTGCTGTGGAAATGCAGCCCTGCCCTTCCTGATAAGGTCCAGCAAGACATTCAAGAAGGGACACAAAAGCCAGATCTTTAAGCTCTGAACAATGGAAATAGAGATGGTTTTTTTGTAATGGGCATGCATACATACTCCTGTTCATTGTAAATTCATTCAACAAACACTCAATAGGTCCCAAGAGTGTGTGACACTGAGCTCAGCTGGGTTGAAAAGAATAACCACTATTGTACATAAAAACCACCAGCGAGCAAGAGGTGGCGATGACTTTTCCTGAGCAATTTTCTCCTCATCTGTGCTCATCTCACTGGCCAAGGTCTGATCCAACCAGAGCTCTGGCTACCCACTCAGGAAGAGATGAACCAGCCCAGAAGCCACAGGAATTTTCTTTGTGTCTCACCCCCACGTTTTTTTATTTTTATTTTTTAGTTGATTTGCCATGTTCTGTCAATTCCTTCTTATGAAACTGTTCCCTCCTCTCCCCTTGCTCCAGGGCCAGGTTGAGCCCTGCTGGAGCACACAGAAGGGGTGGGGGAGGGAGCTGTCAGCCCTGTATCCCTCCGCTTTCCAGTGATCCCAGCCTCAGCACAAATCTGTGGGCACCGCTCTCAGGTTTGGGCCCGTCCAGATGGGTTCAGAAGACCAGAACTCTCACCCAAGCTCTGAACATCACCGTATCACTACAGCATGTGGCTCTGGACAAATCCCTCCCTCCCTGGCTCTCCCTTTCCCATCAGAGGAATAAGAGATGAGACTCCAACTGCTACACACTTTCCATCTCTTTGGCTTTGCCTTATCCTCCTTTCTCACGCTGTCGTGAGCAGAATCTTCATCTCAAACACCCCTGCTCTCTCCACCTCCTTGGGGATCCAATCCAGGTTTCCCTGAGATCCACTGAATCTTTTTTCTTACCCCCAGGGACTCAGATGTAGCCTCCCACTCCCCCATCAGCCTCAGGATTCTCTAATGTCTTCAGTGAAGGAGCAGAAGCAGATACTGGCCTCCCCACCCTCTCCTCACCCCACACAAATGTGTCTCGTCTCCACTGGCAGCAAAAAACTTTAGAAGACTTCAAAAGAGGTAGCTTCAGGGACAAGTAAGAAGCCATGCAAGACAGGGGAAGGCCTGCAGACACTGAAGTGCATCCTCTATTCCGTGGCCCCGTGGGGACCCCTCAGAGCATTTGGCCCTGCCAGAGACTTTTGAAAGAACCTGAATCAGCCCTCACCTTGGCAGAAACCCTCCCCTCTCTGTGCTCTCTTTCTCTGTTGTGACAGATTCTGCTGTGATACCTTTGGTACTCAGCTCCCAAAGAAGAAAACAGATCACCCATCACTGGGTAATTATAGAGCAACTGAAAGGCCATTTAGCTAGTGTGTGATAAGCAATAGACTATTTTAATAATAACCAATTACCATACATTATAGTAAATCATTTGACATTTGATGATCTACTGGGGTCTCACCTGTTCCTTTCCTTACGGAGCCTTTCACGGCTGTTCACACCGTCCCCAGCAGAAGTTGTGTCAGTTTCTAATTGAAGCACTATTTTTAGGAAATAGTTAGGGAAAGTTTGTAGAGGTGGTACAAATTATATCATGCCAAGTGGAAGGATGTGTTCTGCCAAGTGTCTTTCTGACAGCTCTGCCATTACATTGCTCTCGGCAGGATGGAGAGTGAGATTTGTTTCATGATCTGCGTTAGCCTTTCAGCATTAAAGGAGGTGTAAACCTGGAAATCTGCTTTACAGGCAGACAGGCGGGCCTTCCGGACAGCTGCCCTCTCTCTGCCGCTGACCCCTCCGGCCCCTACTGGAATAAGCTCTCCTTGTGGGTTGAGCTGGAAGTCCTACGGCTGAGTATCCTGTCTGCCATAGATTCTAGAGTAGACCGTGCCCAGGACATAGTGGTTCTTCAAGTGGCCAAGGGTCTGCCCAGCCTGTTCCCCTGGCCTGGTCTCCCCTTTGAAAATTCACTCACTCAGCCACTTCCCTAGGGCATAAGCCTACCAAGGGAACGGCAAGGCCAGGTCTGAGGCCAATGTCCATCCCCACAGTCATGTATCCACTGACTTCTTCTCATGATCTACCCCTTGCAGAGGTTCAGTTCTTAATCCTTGCTTCCCAAGAAGGTACCTGGAGTCCTCCTGAAAATTTTCTACACACACACGCACACACACACGTGCGCACATACATAATGTCCAATGGACACCCTCCCCCCATTACTAATTTTCAGATTTATAATGTTGTAATGGTTTCTATCTGGGTCAGACTTAGGCGATCTCTTACCTCGCTCTTCTGCTCTTACAAAGCAGATATGGTCCAGTCTGTCAGATGCTGCCATCATTGCCACACCCAATCACTTTAACTACATTCACTTCCACTTTCCTGGATTATTGCAATAGTCTTATAACTGGTTCCTCTACTCCCACCTCTCCCCTCCAGTCTATCCCCAGTACATCAGCCAGAGATATTTTGTTAAAATTCTACTCAGATCACATTATCCCATTGCTTAAATCGCCCCATTCAGGATAAACATAAGACATTTTCAGAATAAATAACCAAGTCAAACCCTTACTAACTATAAAACCCTACATAATCTGTCACCCCCATAGTTGCCTTGGTACTCCTCTCTTCAACTTCTCTTAGTTCACTTTTCTTATTCTGTTCCAGTCACACTGATCCATTTGCAGTGTCTTTGGATACAATGTGACAGTCTTAATTTGGAAAAAAACAATAAATTTTAATAGAGTAATTAAAATGAGTTTCATTCTAACTATAAAGTTATTTTCAAAAGTTACTTTAAAAATCAAGTGCAATTTAAACTAACCTTTGAGTCTTGGAGGTGTTTCAGACAGAGATCTCTTCGTTGCAGTAACAGAAACCTCAAACTAGGATCTAGCAGAAAAGGAGATCTAATAGGAAGGCAGAACCACCTCACAGGATATGAAGACACAAACTGCTTCCAAACTGAACAGTGGGCTGAACTCAGGAGCCAGAGAAGTATCTAGACCAAAGCAGCTGAGTGCTTGTGTTGGGAATAGATAGGAAAAACACAAGTTAACTATTTCTTGCCCCAGTCTGGATGACTGAGGAATGAGAAAAGATGGAGACTAAAGCTAGAGGGCAAGACTGGGCCCGGAGGAGATAACAACCTTGAAAGCAAAGGACCAGGGAGGTGGAGCTGAGAATGAGCTAATGACTGCTAGGTGGCGATTGTGAGGGTGGTGGCTTCTCACTTTCCCAGGAAATGGGCCTATTCTAGCTAAAACCCCAAGACATCGTACATGGTAACTGGGAAAAGAAAGTGACATGGCTTTAAAATCACCTCAAAAGTCTCTACCTCAAGCTCAAATGACACTAGGTCCTTTGTCATACCCATACTTTAAAGAACAAGATCACAGCCAGATGTATCTCCGTTTTATCAAATGTCAGCCACCATCCTAAGCTCAGCAAAAGTCCCAGAGAAATATAAGTCTCTTTTTTTAGCAGTTTATAATCCCATTGGAAAAGGAAAACACCCCTGAGTAATATTAATATTTAAATATTATTAGTTAAGGAAACATCTTGATTACTGTCAAAAGCTTATGTTTGGAGTCAAATAGATCTAGATTTGGATTCTGAATCTCCTACTTAAGAAATTTACCTTAAGTAAATCCTTAGATAGTCTAAGCTTTAGTTTCCTCATCTTAAAAGTGAGAATAATAATGGCCACCCCTCTGTGAATAGTACATATTAGGTATTCAATGAATGCTGGTTCTTTAAAAAAAAAAAAACTGGGGCCACATCCATGGCATATGGAAGTTCCTGGCCCAGAGATCAAATCCAAGCTGCAGCTGTGATCTATGCCATGGGGGCTATAGCACCGGATCCTTAACCCACTGTGCCACTGTGAAAACTCCTCGTCCTTTTTTTATAATGCAAGGTTATATATGACTGATTGCCAAAAAAAGAAAAAGAAACATGAATAAATATATATATATATATATATATATATATATATATTATATATTATATATATAAAATCTCCTTTGCTGGTTCTATTTCTCTGAAAAACTCTCATATACTACCCCTTCAGAAATGGGTTAGGTTTGGACAGATGTGGATAGAGGGCAAAGGTGAGAGCAAGAAAAATGAATGGAAATCAATTGGGCTTTTTCATAAAAGCTCAAGTCTGAGTAATATTAGCTAATATTTACTGAGCCCATAGCCTATGCCAGGCTCTGCTTTGTCTGCATTGTCTCGGTTAACTGTTAATGGTTTAATGAGGGTGGGGCAAATGCTGTCCTCATTTTACAGGAGGAGAAATCCTGGCACAGAGAGGTCAAGAACAAGGCCCCACAGGTAGAAAGCAGCAGGACCAGAGGTCAGACCCTAGTGATCTGACTCATAGCCTATGCTCTTAATCTCTATGCACATTAGTGTTTGATAAGTTTAAGTGGATAAAACTGGATAAAGTTGGCACAAACACAGGTAAGTCTCAGATGCCAAACTGAGTAGCTTAGGTAGTTAAGGACCTTAGGCCAAACTCTCTCATTGTGTTGAGAAGGAAACTGAAGGTAAGAGATGGGAAGAGGCTTGTCAGGCTTACCCTGGCTAAGTGCCTGAGTGGAACCTGACCTTGGATCTCCTTTCAGCTGCATCAGCTCTTTGACTTGCTTCTTCTGTGTACCTCTCCTCGGACTGGACCTCTCTTGCGACCTCTCCTCTGGGGGGTGCCTCTAGCACAGCCTCTAGCTTGGGAAGCCAAGAGGAAAGGGCTGTTGTGGTTCTTGGTCACTCTCAGCTGGTGACTGCACAGTCTGCTCCCTCTCTTTCCTCTAGTTGTTTCCTTGCTCATGGACCTCTCTCTCTTTGAGACCATTGCCTGCTCCGTCTCAGTCCCAGCTCCCATAGTCCCAATTTTTCCACAGAAAGGGTCACATGATACCAATTGTAGGTCAGCTCCAAATGAGGCTCAGGGACTAGTCCCATCCTCAGTTAGAGGTACTTTAAGTAGCTATAGCTGGGGACATAAAGTGACCCACACTGACCATTCTAGCTATAGCCTGACACTGACTTTAGGATCCAGCACAAACCAGTTCCAATTGCCATGATCTGAGCCTGACTTACCGACCATTTGCTCTAGCCTGGGAGCAAGGCTTGGACCCAGTGCTCTATTTCCTGTGCTGCCTTCAGTCAAGTCATAGAATATTTCTGCTTGTTCTGGACCCACTCTGTGGGAGGCTCTCGAGTCCTGATAATGACTCAGAAACAATTCTGAGTCACTTCAAAAAAGAAACAGTCTCATATGCAAAAACATGGAAGCCACTCAAGCATACAGCAATATTGCTTGACCGCTGACTATGCATCAGACACCAGTGACACAACAATGAAACAGAGTGACACAGTGTCTGCCCTCATAGGAGCTGAGAGTGTAAAGCCCATCAAGACAAACAAGCAATCATATTCCAGTGGACGAGTGACATGTTAGGGGAAACACCAGTGGCTAAGAGGAAACATGGCAAGGGCATTTAAACCTGACTTGGACATTAGGATTAGGGTGGAGTTGTCTAAGAATGGTTCCGCATAGCGGTAACGTCTGAGCTGAAGCATAAATAGGAATTCACCGGGCAATATGGAGTAGAACACATGATGTGGGGTGGGGCTGTGGGTGGAGAGGTGGGGTTATTTTCCAAGTGAGAGAACCTTATGTATCAGATAAGAGATGGTTAAACGAAACCTGTTGTAACGTGGATTGAAAGTTGTATTGTGTCAGTGGAAAAAAACCTACTAAGGGGTGGTGACTAATGAAGCTGGCGGTGCCATCTTAGACTGGAACTTTGGAAGACCGTGTAAATCCCTGTAGGGAGTACAGCATTTAACAACAGCATACCTTTAAAGAGGCACAAAAAGGTTTTTAAACTGAAGAATGCCATGGATGGCTTCGCAACTTAGACAAAGAAGTAAGTGCGGTAACGGGGATGTGGGTGATACACTAGAGAACCTGAGGAGGAGGTGGATGACTCAGCCTGATTTGGGGGCCAGACCAGAAATTCGCCCTTGGGACTCAAGGCCTTACTCTGAATGCATTTCTCCTTCTGGACCCTGAATACGATCCGGGCTGCCAGGCTTCCATTGAGCTGACCTCCAGCCCTAAGACTGACCTTCAGTTAGCTTTCCAACCTATCACAGACCCTGCTTCCTGCCTGCTCCTGCCGGATGCTACTGGGCTTGGACGTCACTCCTGCCTCTCCCTACTGTTTCATCTGCCCAGTGAGATGCCTGCTCCCTACCTCACCGGATGGGGTCCCATGCTGTGGCCCCACCACAAAACACATTCAGGTTCCATGCCCTTTTTAATCTGCTTCATTCCACAGCAATCTGACCCCCATCTTCTGATACCACGGTTTAAACTCTAGCTGGTTGAAGAAGTTCACACCGTGGTGGGGCATAGGAAAGGTGTCCTGAAAGAGACACCCCTCTCCCCCTGTGCTGTGAGGGATCTAGCTTAGTAGCTTTGACTTGTGGCACATTATTTAACCTCCCTACCCTCAATTCCCTCGTCTGCAAATGCGTATACTAACAAGACCTACTTCATAGGTTTGCTGTGAAGATTCAATGACAACACATACAAAGCGCTTTGCAAACTATCTGACACATAGGACGGTCAGCCTCTATGGTAATTAAGAGCAGTGCCCTCCTCTGGAATAAACTTAGACGGCATCCTATGAGGTCCTGCAGAAATCAGAAGAGGGCAGCGGTCAGCAAGTCAGGGAAAGGGAAAAGTAAGGGAATTTCTCTCGACTAAACAAAAACCACAAACTGTTTCCAGAATTGAGCAAAAGTCTTAAGAGAACCTGCTTCCATAGGTAGGGCAGCTGCTCAGCCTGTCTGTTACTGTTGGCTTCTGAATTTTGCTAAATCCCTGAGTTTCTCTCACTTTGAGGAGTGACGGAAGAAGAAAAAGCATGGCCTCTGGATTTAGACCAAACCGACTTTGAACGCTGACTTTGCCGTGTACTGGCTGTGTGACCCTGGGAAGCTCTCTCAAACTTGGTGAGCCTCGGGTTCCTCATCTGCAAAGTGGGTGCAAGCCCACCCACCCAGAAGTGTGGAGACGAGGAGAGAGCAAGTTTTTACTCGGCCACTCAGGTCAGAGGAATCTCCTTTCTCTGGGATTCGCACTCACCAACACGCTAAAGGGAAGTAGCGTGTGAGCAGAAGGAAGATGGAGATACTCTGGGGCTCGAGCAGACACGAGCTCTCAGGAGGTGAGACTCGGGAGGGAGGGCCCGGAGGACGCCTTCTGTTTCCTCTTAGAGGACTTTTCTCTTAGGTTCTCTGCTCATTCTCGGGAGGACTCGGGGCATCGTCCTTTCCAGGCCAAGTCCTTTCTAGGACGGTGAGGGTCAGAGGGGCTCACAAGGAGAGAGGCAGGCCTCCTTCAGTGTTCCACATCCCACTGCCTCCAAGCCGGGCTGTCAGCCCAGGAGTCATTAGCAGGTGGCAGGGCCGAGTGTGGGGCCATCAGTCAGAGGAGAGTGTCTGCTGCAGTTCCTGGGATGCGATGGTGCCCTGAGGAGCTATTGGCAGTAACGATGATGGGTATTTAAGCAAATGAACTGTTAATGACCAGGCAGAGGTGAGCTGCCTCCCAGACCAGCTGGAGCCCAGAGCTGGCAAAGGAGGGCGAGGCAGGAATGAGGAGAGTGGAGAGGAAAGAGACTTCATTTTCTTCTCAGAAACTGGGTTCCCCAGGGAGTCTTGGATGGACGTGGGGCAACCCCTCCTTTATCTGCTGTCCCTTCCCCAGGTCCCATCATCACGCCCATGAATTACCGCCAAGAAACTCCTGGCCATCCTGCCAGGTACACCCCACTCCCACTCCCACCCCACCTCCATCTTTCTAGCATAGTCCCGCTTGCCATGTAGCAAAAAGGAGTCTTGTCAGCAGGGAAGGAATAGCAAGGTGTTGCCCCACTAGTTCATTTGGGTCCAGTGACTGACTGAGTTAGATGAAAATAGTAATATGAACAAGCTCACCATTCACTGATGACAGTTGCTATGAGAACTATGAACAGAGTGTCAAAAATGTGCCAAACATTATTCTTCACCCTTAATTCATATTGCTTAGGTTATTACCCACGTGATTCTTAAAGTAGAGATTGACATTCCCATTTTCCAGAGAAGGCAGCTGAGGTTCAGAGAAAGGGAATGGCTTGCCCAGGGATTAGGGAGTTAGACAGTTGGTACAAAACTCTGTCCGAGATCAGCAGAGAGTGCGAAGAAAGAGAATTTATCTTTTATCACCCAAAGTGCAATGTAAGAAGAGCAAAAGATACCTAGGTGAGGCCTGAGAACAGGAGGTGGAGCCAAATGCATCCTTCACATCTGTACAGAGTTTGATGGACAGCGGTTTACGCTACCTCAGTATCCTGCAGGGGGATGTTTTTGTTTCGGCCTCTTTATCCTTAAACCCTTGTGTTGCCCCTTCCTAACTGGGCCCATTCAAACCCACGTTGGTGAAAAAAATGTGTTCTCTGCTTAAAAAAAAAAAAAAGACATCAACTCTGTCCTTTGACAGAGCCTGCCACCTCCTTGTTTGTGACCTTGAGCAAATTTCTAAACTACTCTGAACCTGTTTACACATAATTAAAAAGGAAATGGCACTTATTTTATAATGATTAAGTAAGACGCATGCAGATGAAAACAACATGGGAATCAACATGGTATAGAAGGCAGGCCGCTTTTAATTTCCTGGCTCTGATTCCAGCCAGCACAGAGGATTTGGTAACGTGTTTAACCTCTGTGACCCTTTGTATTCTCATCTGCCAAACTGGAATAATTATTCCTACCCAGGAAGATCGTTTCAAATATGGGAGGTGATGTAAATAAAACACCTGGCCCACAATCAGTCAACGAAAATGGTAACTGCAATTAATCTTTTTTTCAATTAGGGGACATGGTGCCTGACCCAATACCTGAGTCCGTCCCACAGTTAGAAGTTCCCCTTTCCCTGTTTCTCCTCTTCTGCTCTCATCTTTGAGAAACTTTCCTTGCAGTTTCTCCAGGAAGGCTTCTCCTGTCACTTATGGCACTACATCTCCTCCAAATTCAAACGTTTCTTTCAGTCAACAAGTGATTAACTAAAGCTCATCTTGCATCGTCCACTGATGCTCCCTGTGCGGTTAGCTGTCACTCTAGAACTCCATTAGAAGCCTGTTAATCGGCTACGTGAATTTGCACCAGTGACTTTCCTTCTCGGAACCTCAGTGTCCTCATGAACAGACGGGTTTGGACCAGAGCCTGATTCTTCTGTCTTCAACCGTGGGATTTTCCAGGATCCTAACCGCAGTCCACACTCTCCTCCCTCCAAGCCTTCGTTCACCTAATCCCTCTTCCTCAAGAGCTCTTCTCCCACCTCAACTGCCCAAGTCCCATTTGAAATGACACTTCTGCCACACAGTTTCCTCGGTCCCCTAGGTAGAGGAGGTTTCCCTTTCGAAATTCGAGAAGCCTTGGTTTTAGCCACTGCCTCACGTGGATCTTTCTGAACTTTGCCTCAAACTTAAGGGATCAGAGGAGCGTGAGGAGTAGCCCCGTGTCTCCAAGCCTTGTTCAGTAAGGGCCCCTGAATCTTAGGGTCCTGTTCTAGGCACTAAGGAAAAACCCAAACATGTGCTACACAACTCTTAACAAGGAATGTACACATCCAAGTCACTGTTTCCGCCCAAAGGGAGACAAATCCATGCATGGGGATCCCTGGGTATTACTTCCACGTGGGTAGAAACCCACACCCCATCTTTCTTCATTCCCCAATGTCTTTCCTATGGCAAGATTATCTTCACTTTACTCCACTTCTTTTGACACCTGTGCTAGGAGCCCTCGACCAGAGCAAATTCCCTGACTCCAGGAGCTGTATTTTTCTTCTGCTGTAACTGGCATCTGTTCAGGCGGATGAGTGAATATTTATTAGATCTCAGCAGGTTTCGGTCACTTTAATTGTTTTCCAGTGAAATGTGCCCATTGCTGAAACCAGACCTTGTTAGCCATTTATCAGGTCAGCTAAGTGAAAGGGGAGCCGCATAGAGATGGGAGTTCAGGCAGGTCCAGAAAATTTTGGCTGCAGAAAGAAGTCACACCAAAGAAAAATGAGTCCCTGGATGGTCATTTGAAACTGATGAATTAAGAGATAAGCACCGGAGTTGTGATCTCGACACACAGAATCACTGGACCAGTGATTCTCATAATTAGATGCATGTGGCAAGCATTCAGTGTATTTTTTTTTTAACTTTTGAAAGTGCATGGAGCAAAAGCCATTGGAAAATAGCCACTGCCATTTTTTGAAAAAGAGATTGGGGAGAAGAAAGAGCTATTTATTAAGTGCCTGATGTATACTGAGCACTAGACATATAGTGGTGGTTTCTAAGTTGAGTATTTTTCTTTTTTGTGTTGATTATTTTGCAGAGATACCTTTTTTTTTCACATGAGAAATTCTCCAGAAGCCCAACATACAAAAGAGATAAAAGGAGAGATGCTCTCATTGAAGCCCAGGTGATAGACCTGAAGCCTACCTCCTCCTTTAGTCACTTTCTACTCAAATCCTCACAAAATTAACCCTGGAAATCCATGACGTCTCTTTCAAAGATAATGATTAACTCAGCCTTGATGGCAATATTTCAATACATTATTATTTTCCTATTTTACAGATGACTTCAGTGAGACTCAAAGAGATTGAGTCCCATGGCAGGAGATGCATCAGGCTCAGAACCCTGCTCTCCTGATTCCAGCAAGCCCAGTGCTCCCTCTGCCCTGTCAGGCCACCATCTGATTGGAAGAGGAGAGACTTCAATCACGGAGCCCAAAATGAGGCTGTCCCTGTCATCCATGTAAAAGGGGCAAGGGACAGGGACAGGGGGGCTGAAATGCATGAGGCAATGGAGAAAATCAAACAGTAGGTCTTTGACCTGACCAGGAGGAGGAGAAGACAGAGCAAACAGTAGGGATGGGACCCATGTTGCATTTGTCCAGATGATACTCCTCATCTCAGAGACTCTGCATTTCATTCTGCCTCCCCTCATATGAGCACTGCCTTCCTTCTTCCCTGTCTGTCCCTCCGCCATCAGCCCTGTACTGTCCCTGGGTAACACGATCCAAACATTGGTGGAGAAACACCCCCTTAAAGTCAAGGAGGGTGGCTCTGAACATTAGAACCTTGGCAAGGAAAAGGCTAATGCACCCCCAATGGGCAGCCATCCAGTAACAAAGGTGATTTGGTATACCTACAATGCCAGTGTTTCTGTGAACATGTTGAGTGTTGTAAGACTGAGGGCTAAGACCCAGATGGAAGTATCTAGCAGCCCACGAGTGGGGGTGGGGATGGGGTTGGCTGGGAAGTCTGTCCCGTTGCTAGTTCTCAGTGGCAGTGCCCACCTTACTGACCCCATAGCCTTGATTTCCAGGTCAAAGAAGTTTCCTATGTGAGCAAGACTGGCAATAAATAACCCAGTTCCCTAGGAAATGACTGGCAACTCAACCATCTCGCCACCCCCACCATGTCTCCTCCATTCCAGAGCTTCTGGCACATTCACAGGAGTCTTTAGAGAGGGGTAAGTAATAACATTCATTCAACACCAACATAGCTGTTTCCATAAAGCCTAGAAAGCTTTATGCCGACATAGTAGGTTTACCATTCCCAACTTGTTCTTTACCAGTTTCCAGCCTGTTGTAGTCACATGATATAGCACTGGGCATTATAAATAAGTGGAAACCTACTGTGAAACTTCTGGGAAAGCTTTTGATTTTCTGACAGAGATACTCCTTCCGTCTACCACTTCCTACTGGATTGCAGATGTGATGGAAGGAGTTGCAGCAGCCATATTGCAACCATGAAGGAAAGGAGATGAGAACTACATAGACATCCCACACAGCATTGAACTACTAATAAGTGGCTGCTTGCCTCTAGATACCTCTTTGTGTGATAAAACTGCTTCTATGGATTTAACTCACTATAGCTGGATAGTTCTGTCACTTAAAGCCAAAACATTCCTAACACAGTATGCGATCTATATGACCCTAACAAAAACCCTAAGAAGTGGGTGCCATTATGTCTTTTCCACATATAAGGAAATTAAAGTTGGGAGACGTGAACTACACAAAAGACATTCACCTTGTAAGTGATAAAATTAAGATTTTAATTCATATCTATATTATGAATTATCTTATATATATACCTATATATACACATTTATACACATTATATATATGTGTGTGAGTGTGTGTATATATATATATATATATATATACACACACACACACAAAGACACATCATCTTTTATCGTTTTGCCTAATTTTTTTTTCTTTTTATGGCCATCCCATGGCATATGGAAGTTCCCAGGCCAGGGACTGAATCCAAAACTCAGCTATGACTTATACCACAGCTGTGGCTACACTAGATCCCTTAAGCCACTGTGCAGGGCTGGGAATCAAACCCATCCATAACTCCACAGCAACCCAGGCCACTGCAGTCAGATTCTTAACCCACTGCACCACAGTGGGAACTCCTGTCTAATTTCTTTTGAGCCCATGGTGACAATATTCTCTTTATCTTGGGCCGTAATGATTTATATCCTAGGCTAACATTATTCTTGGCCCACCGGATACAAGTAAAAGTCATCCTGGAGAAAATGGAGATGATTTGGAAGTACTATATTAAAAAATACGTATATTGGGGGGGGGGCCTGAGTGTAAGAGGCAGCTTGTAGAGCACAGAGAGCAGTCAGTCTGGAGCAGGAAGATGTTAGGTCAAGGTCCAGCTCTCTCTGATGATAACTTACTGTGAAGGCTTTAACAAGGTACTTCCGCCACCCTGCAACTTGGTCTCCCCACCTCTAAAATGAAATGAGTATGTGGTGGATGTGTGCTTTTGGGACTGTGTGTGTATGTATGTGGGAGGGTGTGGGGAGGATAGAGACAAATGTTGTCTGATACCTAAAATGATTTTAATGTTGAAAATGCTATGCCATACATAAATGGAATATATAGCCATTGGCCAATGACCCCACCTCCCCAGAAGTACAGATTCTTCGGTGGCGGATTACCTGTGAAACAGTGGAGATGCACCCAACACTCGGGGTGGAGGCTGGGATGCACTTCCACAGGGAGAGACACCAATAAGCAGAGGGTCAGCATCTCATGAGTCTCCTCTCAGAGCAGCCAGGGTCCACCTCCGCTTCTCTGAAGCCTCTGGGACGTGACCCAGAGATTGGAGATAGTGGTTTGTTCCTAGTGGAGACACCCTGTTCTCCTAAACTCTATCTTTACTACTCCCCACCCGCTGCAAAGGCCCAGAAGAAAGATTTTCTTAGAGTCTGCTTCTTCTTTCAGTTTTTTCTTTGTTTTCTTCTTGCAATGTGTTCCAATGTTCATGCTCTTTTCACAGAGGCAGCCAAGTCACCTCGGCCATCAGCATCCTCCCCTAACATAATCTGGGGGTGGGGGGGGTGTGCACTGAGTTTCCAGGTCTGACCGTGCCTGCCTGGATAAACTCTTTCTTCCCCAGGCCTCACTCACATCCTCCACTATCAGGGAGACACACCAAGAACAAGCTTCTCACAGAAGCTGTTTGATCTTGGATTACTCTTTCCTGGAATCAAAATGTTTGCCGGGATTACCCAGGATTGATTGAGATTAACATGTGGTGTTTCACTGAATAGCCTCAGGCTCCTGGCCTCCCTTCCTCACTTGAGCTGCCAAAATAAATTCCCACCCACACGTGTCCTTGGTCTGTCTGGCTTGCTTAAAGTGAAAATACAGAGGCAGAGGGGCTGTTCCACAGAAGATTCTCTCCATATTCACAAGAGCCCACAGCTCTTCCATCTAAGGTGGCCCTCAGCACTGCCCCCTCCACCAGCTGAGTTTCTTTCCCTCCCATCCTAACCAAGGGCTAAGAGCCAGTCATCACTTCCTCTGGGAGACAGGCACTTCTAGGATGGCCCTGGTCTTTTACTTGGGCAGCCCAGCACCACTCATTCATCTTGCGGTCAACAAACTTGTATCAAGCAAATGCATTACTTAAACACCTGCTATGCCAGGCACGGTGCTAGGCCAAGAGGACCTGATGGTGAAAGAGAAGAGACTGCCCCTGCCCTGCATTTATACCATACACACTAGGCAGAGCAGTGTGGTTTCTTTCCTCTCTAAAGCCAGTGCTTTGTCTGCAAAGAAAGAATCAGGGAGAAAAACAGCAGTTCATCATCCCAGGAGGGGGGTTCACATTTAAAGTTATCTAACACTTAGTGAAATTCCATGTGACAGACTCTGGACTATAGGCAATTTCACATATTCAAAGTGCTCAGTTAATGTCTGTGGAATTGATTATTTGCAAATATCATTATAGCTGGGAGAGATATCATTTGACCAGTTTTCAGTTAAGATGAAGTGTTATCTGTTATCTGCATGACCATAATAACTAGTACTATTATTACCTCTACAGTTAGCACTATTACTGCCACTACTCCCATTACTACTACTATTACTACACTACTACCGCTATTACTATGGTACTACCATTACCCCCGTATCACTACCACTACCATCGCTACTCCCCTACGACTACTTCTGCATCTGCATCACTACCAGAAGCTAAAACTTATTGGCTGTTAGTCCCAAGCCCCCTGTTAATGCATTAAATTCATTAATTTAAACATCAGAATAACCCTAGCCATTAAAGATTATTTTCTCCTATTTGCAGATGAAACACTTAAGTGATGGTTATACAGCTACAAGTGACTAAATCAGGCTCCAGCCCCTGGTAGTGCAAGTGCAAAGTCCACACCCTTCCACACCGTCTTCTACCTCCTCTCTCAATTCCTCTCTACACCCAGAGCTGTATTAGTCCAAAGCCATGGTCCTGACCATGGGATTTATAGCCACTCTGGAATGCAGGGAGCATATCCATGAGACATGCAGGTGTTGGGAGCTGAGTGAGCCTAAGGCTCGTACGGATTCAGGGATCACACTACACCTCCTAGCCTGGAACATTCCAGAGCAAGGAGGAGATGTGTGCATGAAGGGTAGGCTGAGGAAGTGACAGCTTCTGACCAACAAAAGGAGGATGAAAGGATCCCTGACAGAAAGCAGAGACATACTGTGAGCCCCAGGTCCCTGAACCGGGAACCAGCCTCTGACAACCACCCACACTTCTGATGGCAGCATCATCTGAGCAGAAACACTGCTTCTGCCACTCAGGACAAGCTGGCAAGTCCCCAACCTTTCGAGACTAGAGGACCAAAAACAGACACCAGGGCTAGATCCTTGCTACACACCCCCTCCTCTCCTCCAGGTCAAACCTCACACTGAAATGTTCATCCCAGCACTGCCAGCCTTGAACATGATGTTGCCAATGGGGCCCTGCTGGTCAGTCTACTCCTCAAGCCCTTAACCCTCTCAGATCCTGCTAATAATCAGCCCATTACTAGGTGAGACCAGTGACTCCTGCCAGGTTCAGATCCCTGTCCCTTTGTGTCCACTTGCAAGACTTTTGCATGTCCTCTGGATCAATTTCCAGTGGTCACGTCCCCTGTGAAAACTTCCTCTGTGCCCGGACTCCAGCCCTTCATACATCCCACTTTTAGGACAACAGTCAAGCTGTTTTGCTCTTTGTAGGGTTTCAGTAACTTCTGGACTAACTTATCCTGTTTATCTTTGCATCCCCTGTAGTGACTAGTCTGGTGCCTGCCTAAGACTAGGGTCTCAGTAAACGGGGAAGGAAGGAGGGAGGGAAGGAGGGAGGGGAGAACAGAAGGACAGAAAGAAGGAAGGAGAGACAGAAGGAAGCAAGGAGAGAAGGAGGGAAGGACTGGAGGAAAAGAAAAAAGGCTCAGGTGTTTACTTCACTGTATGTCTTAACTTTTCTAAGTCCAGCCCCCCAATCGTGAAAACTTTAGTTTCCAGGAGAGTCCAGAGGAAACTAGCTGTGACTTGTGTTCATTTCCATAGATCTCGAGGCTTAAGGAAGCTCATCTCTCAGGACCGCTTACCACCCAAGGAGCTGAAGGAAGCCACTAGAGTTAAAAAGGGAGGCAGCTGGTATGGGAAAAGGATACAGAATTTTAAGTTATGGGATTTACATTCTAGTCCTAGCCATTTTCACTTTGGATCTGTCTCTGCACCTCAGCTTCCCTCTCTATAAAATGAGAACAGTGTCATCCATTTCCTTCCAGAGAGTGTTGGTGAGGACGTAAAAAAAAAAAACACACAAAGCAAGTGGGCGTGTGTTGTGGGTGGGAGAAGCCATGCAGACGTTATTTCTTACTCCAGTCAGTGTCCTCCGCTGAGTCAGATCCCTTGGGGGGCAGCAGGGTAAGAGTCACTCTGCCCCCAAGAGAATCTGGGGTGAGGGTCACCAGCAGCCTTCCCGGGGCCCATCTCCTTCCCCATGGAGGCCTCGGATGAGGACGCCCACGCAGGCTGTGCTCTGGGTAGCTCCTGGAACTCACCTCAGCGGACCAAGGAGGAGAAAGAAGGAAGAAGGAGGAGACGCAACGGCTGCAAAAGCCTCCTGGGGGCGAACCACTCTAGAATAACTCTTCCCAAGCTCTGCAGAGGGCTCGCCACGAGGAAAACGCCGGAAAAATGCCGGCTAATTTCAGAGGCTCCACGTTGGTGGGCCAACAGCCCAGGGAGAATGAGCAATTATGATTTCCATCTAAGCAACATATGCTGTTTGCTGGCCTCTTTCGAACAGCTGTAGGTTAGATGCTGTTAAGATTAGTCTCCTTCTCTCCTCCATATTTCAGAATTCAAATTAAACTAAAATAACAGCACCTGCTGAACAAAAACCCCATTGGAAATGTGTCCTCATACACAATTACTGCAGGGAGGCTGGTCACCATTGTTACCCGCCTATTCTTCCTGAATGGGAACGGCAGCGAAGTTTCCCAGGCAGCTGCAGCAATTCAATTGTATAACTGGAGCTGGCCCTGCGCCAACCCTCAAGAACTCAAGTGGCACCAAAAGATACTATATTGATTTGCAATCGAACATAATAGGCCATCAGCTTAATTATTACTGAAGTGACAAGGTTCTGGGTATTTCATATTTATATTTCAGGGCCTGTGAAGGATGAATGTAAATCTTTTAAATGCACAGATTTGCATATCTTCAGAAGGGTTGAGTGCTCTTATTACATTCATAGCCTTTGAAAGACCAAAAGGACTGGCTATTGATCTCAGGTTGCCAGATCCCACCGGCATTTGCTTGGATGAAGAGACAAAAAGCATAAAATGGAAACTGCTTTTAGTCCAAAAGAACCCCCCGACCACTACCACAACCAAAAATTAAAAAAAAGAAGAAAAACAAAAAAAAAAGGAAGCCGGAAACCCTACTACTCGCTACTCAACTGCATCAAGCTCAGACCTCTTTGGGGCCTTTGAAAGCAGATTAGTTACGGGTCTTATTGGGACGGAGGTATGTGGTTATTGAGAAACAGAACCGATGACTTCTGGGTTCTGTAAGGCTCCCCTCTGCTCTCTCCTTCCAGCCTATTCCTGGCTCCTGTATATCAGTAGAACCTTAAGAGATGCTGAGATGTGGGCAAGGAAAGGATGAAGTTCACTCTCCAAGTAGCTACTACACATCCGCTCCATACTAAGACCAAGGATGCAAAGAGAAATGATCTCATCTTAACCCCATCCTCATCATCAACCCTCCTTCCCACACCCTTTCTGTTAGAACTTCTCACCTTAGTGAGACTTCAGAACCATTCCAAATTTCCCCCATCCTTCAATCACTAGATTCAATAAGTCATTGCATTTCATAGATTCTTCCTCCTAAGTCTCCCTTGATCTTTGCAATCTCCCTTTTCTCTCCCAGTCTCAAGAGGGAGCCTGGACTTAGGAGATTTTCCTATTGCCTCCCTCTTCCTGAGTCCCCATCCACTCCCAGAGGGCCCTTCTGAAAAGGTTGGACATCTGGTTCTCCTGCCTAAAACCCTTCACAGGCACCCATAAAATAAAATTCAACTTTCTTCGCAGTCAGTCTTCGGCCCTCATGCCACCCAACTATTTCCAAGTTACATACTCGCACCCTTTACATGTATTGTTTCTATTCTCTTTGCCTGAAGGTCATCTTCTTGTCAATGAAGAGACAACAATCACTTTCCAAGATGCAGGTGACCACAGTGCATCTTACCTTACCTGGGCCACCCATTTCACTTTGTTCATCTGTGTGTTACAAAACTGACCACACTGCTCTTTACTTACTTGTTTACATGTCTGCTGCCTCCATTCAGAGGCCTCCAGTCAGAAAATGTGCCTTTAAATCTCTTTATCCCAAGGACCTCGATCAGGGCTTGGAATGCAGGAAGTGTTTAGCAACTGTTGGTTGAGTCTTTATCCCCAGGGAATATCAGACATGTACTGAACATCTATTATATGTGAGATCTGTTCCAGGCACTGGACCAAAAGGAGCCTTTGCCGTATGCGAACCCAAGGCCTAGGACCAAGATGCTGCTATCAGCACAGCTGCCTGTGCTAATAACCAAAGAAATAGTTTAGGCATCAAGTGTTCTCAAAACACAGATCAGCGGGAGTTTGGTGGCCTGGTGTGTTTGTGAGAAAACAGAACTAGAACTAAATCTGAAATCCTGTCATTAAAGAGGCAGGGCTGTTTGAATTTACTTCCTCTGATCTCTACAATTTATTGGAGAGCAAACTGAGAACCAAAAAAGTAAAATTTTAAGTTTACAAGAGTAATCCATACTCCTATCCATTATGCATTATGAAATGCGGGAGACTTGATTAGATATCCAGTAGAGAGAATATTCCAGAGGATGGCTCTAATCACCCATGCCAACCCCGGAAATGTCAGTACCACCAGCACTGCCATCAGCCCCATTCCCAGTACCACGTTTGTCACCACCATTTTCTGCGTTTCCATGCTGGTACCCCAGCTTCACTCCTGCCATCATTCCCAACACCATGACCCACTCGAGAGAGGCCTCAGGGTTGAGGAAAAAGAAGAAAAAGAAGGTGTTTTGTTCTTGGTTTCCATCATCTTTACCACTTCTATTCCTGCCTCTGTTCTACTCCATATTCCTGCACCATCTAGACAGTTCCTGTCCTTTCACATCCCGGGCTCTGGCACTGCCAAGGGGCCTCGGTGATAACCTCCCCACTCCAGGAAGCATTTGTATTCCCCTGACCTGAGAAGCTGTTTCCAAGGGAGCTAGATCAAAGAGGATGCAGGAACAAAAAAAAAAGAGAGAGAGAAAAGAGTGAGCGAGAGCACTGCAAAATTTGGGAAAGCAGAATTCTCTCTGTAAAGGTAATGGGGCAATAGGACTTAGGATCTCGTAATTCTTGAAGGCTCAGAGATTCTGAAGAGGGAGGTGACCATCTGTATCCAGATCAGGAAACCCTGAGAAGTTATCCAGGACAGAGTGGAATCCTTCTTTCTGACTCTTGAGGTCCCGTTGCTGTTTTCCAATCTCTGCCCTTTTCTGGGGGGGGGGGAACCCCATCTAGACCCGCGTCTTTGGTTTATATCCTTTGGGAAAGGCCAGCATTTGCATCGGCCATTACCCAGGAGAGAAACCCCGGGCTGGCAAAGACTCAGTCCTTAGAGTCCTCAGCAGCAGCATCCCCACAACAGCCACTCCTGCCAGGCTGAGCACAAAGGCAGGCGTTATCCTGCAAGGAGCAGAGGAGGCGCAGGGGACACCTGCTCAGGCAATTCTGCGACAAAAGGAAGTGAAGCTGGAAATTGGACAATTGTTACTGAGTAGCTGAGGACCCAGCTGAGTGGATTTTCTTTCAGAAGGATGAGAGAAGCCAGCTTGAAAGGCAGATGGAGATTTTCCAGAATCAAGGGTTTTACCAAGAAGAGCAGGACGGGAAGGTAGACCCAAGAAAGGATGTCTCTTCTAATCCTTTCGAAGAGAAAAGCAGAGTAAGGGTCTTTCTGACAGGCTTTAGAAGTATTTCACATGGGGCGGTATTGTTAAAGGTGTTGTGTTGTTAAAAAGCATTGTGCAGTCTTTGGGAACACAAAGGCAGGTGGGGATTCTTGAGACCGAGTGTGGGCTTCCTGAGAATTGGTTTCAAAGGACCAGATTCACTTCCTTCCCTCTGCTTCCTGGGGAGGTAGCTTGTGGGAACAGAGGAGAGCAAGAATATCTAGATTACAACAAAACATTTAACCAAGTCTTTCTTTTTATCTTCTCGGAAAAGATGGATGATAAGGTAATTAGATGAATTTGGCACCGGTTATTATCTACGATTTATTGAGTGCTTACCATGTGCCAGGAACAATACTGGGTTTCCCGTACATGGTACCACGGGATCACTTCATTGCCTCTTTACAAATGAGGAAAATGGGACTCAGAGAGGTTTGGTAAATACAGGTGGCCAGAGTGGACCTGCACCCCCCAGTTCTCCAATGTTGTCTCCAGTGTAGAATGGTGGCCTGCCCACTCACGGGGTACACTGTTCTGCTTATGACTGGAGAGACACCAATAAACACACTCCTGGTCACAATCACTTGCTGCTCCCACTCCCACGGGCATGCACACGTGCACACATACCCTACAGGGCTTCCACACTATAGCCTTGCAGTGTCACCTATTTTTAACCTTCTCGCTCCATCTAATGGGCGGAGCTCCTCCCATCCTGCTGCTAAAGTTGTGGTAATTATCTCACATCTCAGCAAAAGGCATGATCATCTGGAATAACAGTCTAAAGTACAAGAGGCTGGGCAGTGTCTCAAGGGTACGGCTGTGATGGAGGAGGGCAAGGGAGAGGCGGCAATGAAGCAGGGCCCGGCCGCCGGCAGCTCTGCCGCCCAAAGACCACTCAAGGCTGGGCCCAACTCAGCGGCCGCCTTGGGGCCTGGGGGAAGTGAGGCAGAAAGACCCCAAGAGATCCATGGGCCAGATCTGCATTCAGAGGCCCAGCAAGGACCTTTATTAGCAGTGTGACCACTGAGGAGCAGTCCCTGCATACCTACAAACCCCAGTGCCCCCTTTATTAAGACGGGCACAGACATTCCCATATGTAGCTTTGCTCTGAGGACGGGAAAATCCTGAGTGTGGGCTTGGTCCTGAGTGCCTCTGCCTAACCAATAGCTGGCCCAACACATCCTGCCATGTTCCCATGCTGCCACCTTCTGATGCCAAAGCCATCTCTATGGCAAGCTGCACTGCACACTGTCAACAGCCCCCAGGGAAAAGGAGGTGGCAGAGAGTCAGGGGGGCGGTTGAGACCCTCAGCTGCTCCTGGAGAAGCAGGGCTGACAAGGCGAGGATTGTTTTTCTCCCCTGGTGTGAAGCATGTTGACTTGCTGTTGATAGATGGTGGGATGATATTAATTAAAATGCAGGCAGGTGTGAGGGCGCCTCTTAGAGCTGTATTCTCCCTGGCAGGAGGGGAAGGCATCAAGGCTCTGTTTTGTACCCACAGCAGGAAGAGTGTCCTCTTACCCTCCCTACTCCTTCTGAGAGCAGGTGCAACTTAGAGGAAAGGTCTGGACTTCTCTGCCACTGAAAAAGGAGGTCCCAGGAGCACTGGGTTCCAGGTGAGAGCACAGCCATGTCCTTCCATCCTGATGAGCAGGGAAGGAAAGGGCCACAGACTTTTACCATCTTTCATACATGTCACGAGGTCTGAAAAGGTGCTGCCTTTGGACAAACTGCTCAAGGAAGCACTCGCCTTCTCTGCTCTCTGCCAGCTCTGCCTCTGGCTCCAATAGTCAGGACTAGGGTGCCAAGGGCTTTCTGAGAGGGAAGGATCTGACAGCCAAAGGCTGAGACCACAGGAGAGAGCGGAGGTGCAAACACTGCACAGGACAGAGCAGAGGCTAGGTGCGGAGGTTCAGGAACTGGATTTTAAAGCTGGGTTAAGCTGCGCCCAGAGCAGTAACAAGAAAGCTGAGTACAGAGTGGTTTCTGCCTACAGTCATGGGGCAAGCTCAGCTCAGTTAGGGTATCAGTGGGTTCCTCGTGCCCAGGCCAAGTTTGACTACAAGAGACACAGATGTGTTTCCCTTTGATTCTCCTCCTCATCTCTTCCTGTAAGACTAAGAAGCGGCTCCTGAGGACTCCTAGTTCTGAAGAGCTAGTATTGGAGATGATAGAAATTATTAAGGATTTTGTCGTCAGGTGACAAGACTAAAGTAGTAGAACTGAGGTTCAAACACCTCATTTCTGGAAGCAAGAATCCTGAACCACTCTGTTTCCTTAAACTTTATGTGAATAGGAGCCAGAAAGATTCCCCAAGAGTAAATCTCTCCATTACCCCACCTCTGCCGAGCCCTAAAAAAAAAGAAAAAAAAGTTGAAGAGGAGAAGGGCAGATAAAGGGGCAATCTGGAAGCTCAGGCCTTGTTGGTACCTGAGCTGAGAACTCTAACCACAGATCTTAATCTTCAAATTGCTCGGGCTTTGTTCACTGATTTGTAGAAAGGAATGAATGAGATTAAGGAATATCCCACCACCCATTCTTTCCTCTGACCCCTCCCCTCGCCTCCCCTGGTTTTCCTTCCTTCCTTCTCAACTTTCTCTCCTCCTCCAGCTCCAGGAACAATTTGATAATCTGCATTTGGGGTTTTAAATACGTGTAATCATTTCTCTACCATCTGACCTGTAAATAACAACTTTAATGAGGATTGTCGGGAAATATTCCCCAGGGAAGGCAATGAATTATAACGAAAATTGAATTAAATTCTCCTACAGGCCTAATAGCTAGAAATGCTAACACTAGGTATTATTTTGGAAGTGTCGAAGAAAAGATAAGGTGAAGCCAAAAAGAAATCTCTGCAGACATAAGAGTGTTCTCCTGTTGGCTCCGTTTCACCTAGGGCCAAATTTCTTGGTCTCAAGAGATCCAATTCCTTCTCCCAGTCACATATCAGGGTGTCTCATATTCTTATATGATAATTGAGAATGTTATTCCAAACTATGTTTCTGGAAACAAACAGTCAATGAAAACAAGCAGAAAGATGTTTCTGCTCAGCCTTTTGCTGGAGAACCTGATGTCTCTTTTGTTCATTTCCGCTTTGAAGGTCAGGTTTCATTACTATATTTTAACTAGCTGAAAACTGAACACAGCAAGGAAAATCTCAAAATCTCTTGCCCATAAAAGCCCTGAAAATAGAAAGTTTTTTGCAGCTCCTTTGGTAGCAAAACTTGACCTAATCTGGGAGAAGCTAGTCATCCTTATTCATCCCATTTAAAGTCAGAATTCATACATTTTTATCCATTTGACCATGATGTGCTTTTTTTCAAACACTGCCAAAAGTGTTATGGAACACATGATATACATCCTTTATCAACTTTCTAAAATAATTTTTAAATGGAATTCTGAATACATTTTGTACCAAGGGTATAAGAAAAGGGATTGTGGATTTGGACTATGTGATCTTCGAAGAAATCTACCAATTTAGTCAGTTTCTGAGCAACAGTAAACATGAGAGCCAAGTTTCAGTATTACTTTCACTAAATAATCATCAGACCAAAGTGACTTTTTATACATTGCAAAAGGCTTTCACTCTTGTGTTTTAAACAATTCACTTAATAAGAAAGTCAGCAACCATCCATATTAGATTAACAAAATATTCTCTTCCTGGAATTAAACAGAGAATTGAACTCGGCTATACATATGCTAATTAACATACTGTAGCAGCGGGTTGGGGATAATAAGACAAACATAATCAGTGAAACTGGAGGCAGTTGTTGCCTTGAGTTGTCTTGGAAAAACTAATAGGAAAGATGAGGATTTGTATTAATCCTTAACAGAATCAAACTTTTAGAAAAAACAAAGGACGCAGGTCCTGGAACTGAGCCATGAAGGAGAGAAGGAATTCAGATAAGCAAACCACAGTGGGTTGGGCATATTCAAGACCAGTCAGGTCTAAAGCTAATCTGGAATGGTTTTCTGTGGAGAGTAGAGGCATGATTTGAGCCACTTCCAGATCTGAGACTGGATGGTTTTCCATCCACAGCTATAAGATAGTGCTCCAGAATTTTGTGCATTTTACTCATTCCCAGTGGCCTCCAAAGACAGTATCATGAGCTTTCCAGGTATACTTCTTCAAAACTTAATAGAGTAAATAAATATAGGCATATAAAAAGATTTACTGGTTCAAACATAAGGAGATCATTCATAAGAATCAGAACTCATACTCTCTTATGAAATATAAGTATTCCACTGATCAAGAAGGAAATTTAAAATATCTATAATCTATGTTCTTGTTGAGATTTAAGAGGACAATGCATTCATCAAAGAAGACCTGAGATCAGAAAAGGCTTTTTAGATAAAAAATATGGTTATCAAACATCTGGAGTTCCCATCGTGGCTCAGTGGTTAACGAATCCGACTAGGAACCATGAGGTTGCGGGTTCGATCCCTGGCCTTGCTCAGTGGGTTAAGGATCCTGCATTGCCACGAGCTGTGGTATAGGTTGCAGACACGGCTTGGGTCTCGCGTTGCTGTGGCTGTGGCGAAGGCCAGCGGCTAGAGCTCCTGTTAGACCCCTAGCCTGGGAACCTCCATATGCCGTGGGTGCGGCCCTAGATAAGGCAAAAAGACAAAAATAAAATAAAATAAAATAAAATAAAATAACCCACATTAAACTAGTAGTTGTTTAAGTACTGCAGAAAGTCAAATTGACATGGAAAAGAGAAATTATCCTGGAATTTAAAAGAAGCTAAAGCAGATGAAATCGAGTAAACAGATGATAGTAGTAAAGAATAGTTGCAGAATATACAATCTATTTACTATAGACTGAATGTTTATGTATCCCCCAACTCCTTACATGGGAACCTAATCTCCAACATGATGGTATTAAGATATGAGGTCTTTAGAAGGTGATTGGGTCATGACAACAGAGCCCCCATGAATGGGATTAGTGCTGTTATAAAAGAGACCCTGACATCTCCCTTGTCCCTTCTGTCATATCAAGACACAGTGAAAAGATAGTCACCTATGAACTGGGAGATAACTCTCAATAGATAGCAAATCTTCCAGTGCTTAAACCTTGGACTTCAAGCCTCCAGACTGTTAGAAACAGTTTTCTATTGTTTATGTGCTGCCCAGTCTATAGTATTTTGTTATAGCAGCCCACCTGGACTAAGACATCAATTCCAGAAAGTGAAACAAAGCAGATGGAAGAGCAAAGAAATGATAGATGACTTCCTTACATTAACAGCAAATTTAGGTCTATAAGACAAAATCGCTGATTGAGCACTCAGGTAGAATTGATAAAAGGTATATCTTGGTAAGATCCTTGAATTTCCAGGGCCAAAAAAAAAAAAAAAGGAATTCAGAATTTCCGATAGAAAAATCAGTGGCAGATTGAACACGTCTTTAGTTTTACATCCTTTTGAAATATCACTAGAAATAGAGTCAAACAATGTTTAAAGACAAAGTTGAAAATGGCAAAGAAAAACAGTAAGGAAAATAAGAGAAACAAAATTTGGGAAAGCTGAGAAAAAGATGGATGAGTGTAACCGACACAGCAGACTGAGGAAAGCAGGATCCTAACAGCCAGGAGGGAAAGTCAAGAAGAATATAATTTACATCGCAGAAAACTCTAAATTTTCAAGAATCGGTAACACCAGTTACTTATGGAATTTCGGTAGAGGATGTTAAGAAGAGACTAAAATAAAGACTAGTTAAATTCTGTTGAGAATTCAAACAGCATACTACTTAAAGTTATGGAGTACATTCCTTAAAGTCACCCTAAAATGTTGGAGGTGGCTACCACTGTGGAGCAGAAAATGGGAGAGGGAGGGGGGTTGTATTATTTTGTTATGTTTTAGGTTACAAGTCTTTATGTAAGACTGTGGAAGACACTAGAGAATCACTCTCTAGTCTTACGGCTACTAGAATTTATGGATAGGGACAGGGTGGAAGAATTGCTAGGTAAAGCTTATTTGCTTCATGACAGAGAAATAAAAATCAATATGCTTTAAGAAAAATACAGGTAATCATTATGAGAATAAAATAGAGTGTACAGTTCTCTAATTAATAGAAAATTTTAAAACAAAAAACATGCAAAAATATGAAGCTGTTTAAATACTGTTTATAGGTTATGTTATAAAACTAGGTTGATCTAGAAACACTCTTAGGAGTAGAGATATACTAAGGAAACACACCCACATGCAAAATCAGAAATGTTTATAGTTATTTATAACTCAAATTATATTCATGTAATACAAAGAAAAAAGAAAGTAGAATGTTACTTAATATTGACTGGACTACACAATCTAAAATGAAGTAATCATAGTACTCATTTTAATTGCTAAATAGCATGGCATTAAAATATTTTTAAAAGCTGTTAGAATTATGAGGTTAATAAAAATGCAACTGTAGCGACACACTCAAAGAAACACCTCATTTCATTTTTTATAACACAAGTACTTAGCAAGTGAATGAAGTAAGAAGTAAGTTAATAAGCTGATTTAACTGAACTTTTTTATTTCTTTTCAGGGCCCCACTTGCAGCCTTCTAGCGGTAAGGGGTTGAATCAGAGCTGCAGCTGCCAGCCTATGCCACAGCCACAGCAATGCCAAATCCAGGTAGCATCTGCAACCTGCTCCACAGTTCATGGCAATGCCGGATCCTTAACCCATTGAGCAATGCCAGGGATATAACCCACATGAGACTATGTTGGGTTCTTAACCCACTGAGCCAAAATGGAACTCCCACTTTAATTGATCTAAATGAAGAATTGTATACACTACAAACAGAAGACTCATTATTTTCCAAAGTTCAAGGCACTTTCACAAAAATGTTTATATTCTAGCCCACTATTAAAACCTCAACAGATTCTTCAGAGTTGCAATTATACACTCTGTGTTTTAAGAACACAGTGCAATAAAACAAGATATGCACAGATCTCATCAGAAACCAGGAAAGAAAGAAGAGAGTGGAGTGGAATATTTCAAGTGTTGAAAAAAAACCCATCAATCTGTTGACTTCTATAGCCAGCAAAATTATCCTTCAAAACAGAAATAAAAATAAAGACTTTCTCAGACAAGCAAAAAGTGACGGAATTCAGTGTCAGCAGACCCCCCTGCAAAGAAGTGTTAAAAGTTCTTCAGAGAGGAGGAAACTAATAAAGGCTAGAAATTTGGATCTATGCAAAGAAAAGAAGAATATCAGAGAAGGACTAAATGAAGGTGAGATTATTTTATTTTTGTCATTCTAATTAATCTAAAAGGTAATAGTTTGTTTAAAGCAATGATGTAACAATATTTTGGACGATTATGTACTAAGAATAAGTGGAATGTAAGACAGTAATGTCTTAAGAGACAGAAGGGAGGAATTAGGAATACTCTGTTGAGCATCTGCACTACATATGAAGTGGTATGGAAAATCAATTACAAAAAGTTTTAAAGAAATATAATTGATATGCTAAGAGAAGATACAGTTAAATTGTACAAAGTACTCAATTACAATAGATTAAGACATAAAAAGAGAGGGGAAAAGAAGCAAAGAAGAACAATGAATGAATACAATTATAAACACAGTAGGAATTAATCCAACTATGTCAATAATCACTTCAAAAGTGAAGAGTCTAAATACATGAATTATAAAAAAAACAAGGCTTATAGGAGTACATTTAAAAAAAAAGGGGGGGACCCAATTACATATTGTCTATGAGAAACTCGCTCTAAATATAAACACACAGGTAGGTTTTAAAGTAAAGGGATGAAGAAAGGCCATGTTAACAGCTGAAAGCTAGACTAACTCCATTAATTAGAGGCAAAGCATATTTCAAAACAAGGAAAATTGTCAGAGATAAAGAGGAGCCTTACATAATAATATAATGGTCAACTTCCCAAAAAGAAACAATAATTTTTAACATGTATGCACCTAACAACAGAACATCGAAATATATGACATAAAACTAATAGAACCACAAAGAGAAATACACTGATCCACTATTATGGTTGGAGACTTCAACACCATCTCTTAGTAACTGATCAAGCAGGCAGCAAATCCAGAATCAGATCACTGATTTGAATAATGTTATTTTTTTCTTTTTAAAATTTTTTATTATACTTGATTTACCATGTTCTGCCAATTTCTGCTGTTATTCATCAGTGTGATATAACTAACATTTAGAGAGTATTCCACTCAAAAAATACATATTTTTCTTAAGTTCATACACAAGATATACCCAGGTAGGTTATATTCTGGGTCATAAAATACATTTTAACAAACTTAAAAGAGCAGAAAGTATATGCAAAATTTCTTCTTAGACTACAAAAGAATTGAACTAGAAGTCAATAACAAGAGATAGCTAGAAAAATCCCCAAATATTATATATTAAACAACATACTTCTGAATAACACGTGAGTCAAAGAAGAATTCTAAAGAGACATTTTAAAATATTTGAACTGAAATTGATCCTTGAACATCGTGGAGGTTAATCTGTGTATAATTTATATACAGCCCTCTGTATCCACAATTCCCCTGCATCTGTCTGCAGATTCAACCAACCACAGACCATATAGTACTGTAGTATTTATCACTGAAAAATATCTCTGTATAAGTGGACTCATATAGTACTGTAGTATTTATCACTGAAAAATATCTCATGTATAACTGGACTCATTTTGTTCAAGGGTCAATAGTAAATGAAAACAAAAATAAAAACATAACAAAATTTGTGTTATATAATAAAACCAGTATTTGAAGTGCAATTTATAGAATTAAATCCATATATCAGAAAATAAGAAAGATCTTAAAACCAATATTCTAAGTTTCCACTTTAGGAAACAAGAGAAAAAGAACAATTTAAGCTTAAGGCAAGTAAAAGAAAAGAAATAACAACAACTAGACAAGACAGCAATGAAACTGAAAACAACAGAGCAATAGAGAAAAATCAACAAACCCCAAAATCAATAAAACAGAAACAACTTCTAGCTATAATAACGAGAAGACACAATTACTAATATCAGAATGAAAGAGGAGCTCCCATGTGGCACAGCAGGTTAAGGACCTGGCATTGTCACTGCAAAGGCTCCAGTTCTGTTGTGGCATGGGTTTGATCCCTGGTCTGGGAACTTCCTCATGCCACAGGTAAGGCCAAAAAAATATCACTATTAATAGCATGGACACGTAAAGAAAAAAAGGGATAATAAAGGAATATTATGAACAATGCTTTACTTACAAATTTGATAAATTATATGAAATAGATTAATTCCTTGGAAAATGCAACTATCAAAATTCACACAAGTAGAAACTGATCACCTGAATAAGCCTACAGCTATTAAAGAAACTGAATAAATAACTAATAAACTTTCAAAAGTAATCACACCAAATCCAGATCATTTCACTGGTGGATTCTACCAGCTGTTGAAGAAAAAAGTGATAGTAGTTCTCCATAATCTCCCTGGCGAAGAGAAGCAGAGGAAATACTTTTCTCATTCCATGAGCCTGGAGCATCCTGAAGTACCAGAAAGTAAGGATATGCCAAAACAAATGAAAACCAAAAACCACAGAGGGATGAGGCTGTCCCATAGGGACACAGGGACAAACTGAAAGAGCTCCCAAAGCTGCAACAATTGGAGCAACAAAATAAGCAAACTGAATTATAACCCAAAGTAAAAAAATGAATATCTATGAGTCCATAATGATATAAAAAATGATTGAATAAACAAATTAATGGAGAATAGACAAATCTCTCTTGCAGAAGAATTCCAAATAATTTATGTAGGTGCCCTACTCTCTTTAAGCATGGATTGCACATAGGAACTTCCTTCCAAAGAGTACAGCACGGTATGGGAATTAGAGTAACTTTACAATAGAGGAATCTGACAAACACAATCTCAGCCATTTGATCACAGTTAACAACAGCAATAAGTCATGTTGAGAGGGTATGTACCCTTGATATGATGTAATGAAAATTGTACTTTACCTCTGGGATCTTCCTCCCCCAAACCCATAAATTCAGCCTGATATCAGAAAACATCTGATAAATCCCAGTAGGGCGGCATTCTACTTTAAAATACCTGACAAGTGCTCCTTAAAACTGTCAAGGTCATCAAAACCAAAAAAAAGTCTGAGATGCTGTCACACAGCAAGAGGAGCCCAAGGAAACATGATGACTAAATGCAATGTATTCTGGCTAAGATTCTGGAACAGAAAAAAGAACATTAGTTAAACACTAAGGGAATTTGAAAAAGAAAAGTATGGACTTTAGTTAATAATAATGTATCAATATCGGTTCCTTAATAGTAACAAATGCACCACACAGGCAAGGTGTTATTAATAGGGACACTGAATGTGAAACTATCTTAATTTTTCTGTAAACTAAAACTGTTCTTAAGAATAAAGCATATCAAGATATATATAGAGTTGAGGAGTTCCCATTCTGGCTCAGTATGAGTTAACCTGACTAGTGGAGTTGCCATCATACCTTAGCGGTAACAAATCTGACTAGTATCCATGAGGATGCAGGTTCAATTCCTGGACTTGCTCAGTAGGTTAAGCATCTGGCATTGCCGAGAGCTGTGGTGTAGTTTGCAGATGCAGCTCAGATCCCTTCTCGCTGTGACTGCGTTATAGGCTGGCAGCTACAGCTCTAATTAGACGCCTAGCCTGGGAACTTCCACCTGTGGCCCTAAAAAAAAAGCTTGACTAGTACCCATGAGGATGTGGGTTCAAATCCCTGGCCTCGTTTAGTGTTTTAAGGATCCAGTGCTGCCACAACCTGTGGCGTAGGTCACAGATGCGGCTTGGATCTGGTGTAGCTGTGGCTGTAGCTGTGGTTGTGGCGTAGGCCTGATTTAACCCCTAGTCCAGGAACTTCCATATGCTGCAGGTGTGTACTTAAAAGAAAGAAAAAAAGATAGACAATGTTGATAAATCACTGCAGCAGAAACTGAGACTCCTTGGAGCCAGTAGTTTCTCAGGTAGGGTCTATGAAACTTAAAAACACAAATATTTCTGTGTTCTAAACATTATATTTTTATACTAAAAATACAATGTTGGAAACATATTGCTTTTTCCCAAGAACTGAAGAATACAGAAAACTACTCAACTCCTTTGATGAAGCTAGTAACAAAAACTTAGTGACAAACTTAGTGACATAAATTGATAAAATAACACATATACCACAAATATATAACCACACAATCTTAAAAAACAACTGTATTTACAAATATCGATTAAAATATCCTATAAAACATACATAAAATGAAGGCATTGGCATTTTAATAATAATAAACCATGGAAATTCAATATACATTTGATAAGTTAATGAATGGTCAGATGAACTCTAATTGAGAATTAAATGATATTTGTAATTAAAAAGTCAATATTGACTCATATTAATGTTGATAATGCAAAGACATTTGATCATATCGATGGTCATTAAAAAGCATATCATAAAATTCAATGGCCATTTCTTTTTTTAACTTTGTTTTGTTTGGCTTTTTAGAGCTGTACCTGAGGCATATGGAGGTTCCCAGGCTAGGGGTCAAATCAAAGCTGCAGCTGCCAGCCAATGCCACAGCCACAGCAATGCCAGATCCAAGTGTAGCTTGTGGCAATGCCGGATCCTTAACCCACTGAGCAAGGCCAGGGATCGAACCCATATCTTCACGGATACTAGTTAGCTTCTTAATCCAGTGAGTCACAATTGGAACCCCCTGCCATTTTTGCTTTTAAAAGTTTTTCCATAATAGGGAACATTAATTTCCTTTATATGCAAATAAAAATCCTGTCTGAAACCAAGAGCTGCCGTGGAACATGCTACTCAGTAGGGAAACATTAGAGTCATTCCTATCAAGGACGTGACATCCATACTTACTATGTCTATAATTAAGCATCGTCCTGCAACTGAACAATCCAATCAGAAAATACAGGCAAATACAAAGTCCGATTGACACTTTCCTTGTATAAATAATTTTTTAATGTGATACAGAATTAAAACCATTAACCTTTCAGTTCAGGGATGGGTTAATGGCTGGGCACTCCTGGAAAGATAAGCTTACATATCAAATAGTCTTCTTTTGCTCATCTCAGAAAGAAGCATTAATAATTTGGAACAGTTTTCTCATTTTTAGATAATTGACACAAATGGTCTACATTTCACATTTTTTTGCTAGAATCATAATTTCTGTATTCAAGTGTGCAATATTCAGTACACAAATATACTGAGGTGGTTAATAACAGTGCATATCATTTTTCTATTTGAAATATAGACTATGATTTCCCCTGCTTCAAGGTATCTGAGGAGTTAATCTTATTGGATTGGCTGCATATTAAATATCAAGGGAGAAAGAAAAAAGGCAGGGGGACGAGGACTGGGAAATGATATGGGTTATGATATGATTTCAACTTCAGACTGCATGGTATATAATTAAATTTCCCACAGTTGTCTCAGTGTATTTGCTATTATAAAACTTTAAAAAATAATACTAGTTTTAGAGGTAGGAAGGAAAGATTTGGAAAGGAAGATAATGAGGAATGTGGCAAGTGCAGAAGAGAGAACCTTAGAGAAAGTGAATGGATTTTAAACGTATTTCAGGAGTGTTTTACCACTTTGTTTCCCCGTGAAACTACACTGAACGTAAACATTAATCATCAGTAATTCTGGAGGTGAATTTGTCTTTATTTGTGTTTTCTGATATGAAGACATGCTGAGATTGTCCTGTCGATGGATGGCAAGCTGTAAGTAAGTGCAAGATATGGGATATAAGCAAAATAAAAAACAAGCATGGTAAATATTTACTGAGAGCATACTGTTTGACTCTGTGTGTGTGTGTGTGTGTGTGTGTGTGTGTGTGTGTGTGTGTGTGTCTAAAATCTCTTACAACAGCCATAATAGGCAGGTGCTATTATTTCCCTCCTGTTATAGGTTTGAGAACCATATCTAGATGAAATAATTAACCCCAAATAACATGACTAATAAACAGCAGAGGCAGGATTTGAACCTAGACAGTCTGGCTTCAGAGTCCACAATTTAGACCACTTCAATCTCAATCTCTTTCTCATTGTCAAATTTTAAAATAATTTAATAATGAAATATAGTAGGATGAAAATCCCCATAAGATAGAGTCTAAGTTAGGAAAGATGAATGGTCAGCTGATTCTGTTAAAGGTTTAATTTATTTTAAAATGAAAGTGATAATTCTACACTTTATCAGAAGCACGATTTTTTTTTCAAAAATTCCAAGAGTCTCCATGTTGAGACGTGTCAAAATAATTATTTAACCAATATAAGTCCCATAAATATTATGAAAGAGAAGGCAACATTAATTATATTTATTCAGGATTAAGATTTTCTACCTAGAAAAAAATGTAACTCATTTGAAAAATAGAATAAAAGCATTCATAGTTTCTAGTTATCAAAAAAGTCAGTAGCATCTCTACACTGCAGAAATAGCTACTTAGAAATACATTTAAAAATCAGATTAACAATATCATCAAAGACGTAAAATAACTAGGAATTACTGCTTTTTAGGGCTGCACCCATGACATACAGAAGTTCCCAGGATAAGGGTCGAACTGGAGCTGTGGCTATGTAACTGCTGGCCTACACCACAGCCACAGGAACACAGGATCGGAGCTGCCTCTGCGACCTACACCACAGCTCACGGCAACTCTGGATCCCCGACCCATTGAGCAAGGCCTGGGATCAAACCCGCATGCTCATGGATACTAGTCGGATTCATTTTCACTGAGCCACAGTGGGAATTCCCTAGGAATAATCTTAAGAAATATGACAGATCTACTACAAAAATATTACAAACTAAACTTACAGACATAAAATATGTTAATAAATCAAGAAACATTTTATGTTTTTAAATGAGAAGCTTCAATATTTTAAAGACGTCATTTCTCCCCAAATTAATTTATAAATTTAATGTAATCCCAATTAAAATTTGATGAGATTTTTGTTTGGAACTTGACCAAATGATTCTAAAGTTCATTTAGAAGAAGAATTGCCTTAGAATACTCACAAAAAGACCAAGAAAAATGAGTAATGAGATTGACTTGCCCTATTAAGGATTAAATTATCACTGTGGTATGGTACCAAAGTAGATTCATAAAGCTAAAAAGAAAATTCAGAAACTGAGTTAAGCATGTATAATAATTTGGTGTATATTAATGATGTCAGTTGAAAATATTAGGGAGAGAATCAACTATTTATTAAATGGATTATTCAATAAAATATGATTAAGGGCAAGTAGGTATATATTTGAAGAAAACAAGTTTGAGTCTTCAACTTCTACAAAAATAAATTTCAATGTTTCAAAGTTTTGACTGGAAAAAAAGAAACCATTAAGATACCAGAATATATAAGCATTAACGTAAATTTGTGGTGGTGAAAGACTTAAAATCTGTGGACTTGGTGGGTGAAAGGAAAAGATTAATAAGGCATTTGACCACATAAATTTCCAAAACATGTGAATAGCAAAAATAAGCCCTGACCTAATCGTCCACCTAAATACCACAAACAACATTAAAAGACAAACTGAAAATGATTTGCAAGAGACATTACAAAGGTTTAGCTTCCTTAATCTTTTTAGGGTTCATGCAAATCTGTAAGAAAAAGAGGATATTCCAACAGAAAACGGCCCAAGGGCAGGTCAGGCAATTCATGGAAGAATAGAGACATACGTTTTTAGCATTGAAAAAATGCTGAACCTCACCAACTATCAAGGAAATGCAAACTAAAACATCAGTTAGATGTCATTTCTTGCCTATTTGATTGAAAATGATGAAAAATATTGGTTGTATCCAGTGTTGGCTCAGGCATAAATAAACAGGCATTCTCCTATGCTTTGGGATAAATTCATATTGATGCAACAAACTTTCTAGAGAGTGGCTGGCCAATAGATTATTAAAATTGAAAATGTGGATCTCTGCTAATGCTGTAAAGCAATTTCTAGAATTTAATCTTAGGGAAATAATAGGTCAAGTGTCTAAAGATACAGGCCCAAAGAGGTTCATGTCAGCATTTGTACAAAAGGAAAATTTTGAAAACTCTATTAACATTCAAAACAAAATATTCATTAAATACATTATGGTATTGTCACACAGTGAAATATCATGCAGCAGTTTAAAAAAATGGTGGGAGATCTATATTCATTATATAACATCATGCCCCAAAAACTGGAAGTGAGAAAAATTACATTAAAAGCATTTTGCATAGTATGTCATTTCTCTATATATGTATTTGTATATATGATTATAAATATTAATTATTTTTGAGGATATCTTTTTCTTCCTTTGTGTGTGTGCTTATGTATGTGCATATAAGAAAACCTAACTCTTTTACTAAAACTGTCAAATACCATGCCACAAGTAACCTTAAGCAAGTTATTTCCTCTGTTCCTCAATCTCCCCGTCAGTAAAATAGCACTTGCCTTGTAGGGTTGTCTTGAGGATCAAATTAATTACATGTAAATCATTTAGAATAGAACCTGACACGCAGTAACCAGGTTCAACAATTCACCACTCAATATTACAATGACCATTACCATCATTATGATAAACATCCTCCAAGAAATTACAAAAGAAAAGAGGGAAAGGAGAATCCCCAACAAGACAAAATACTTAACAGCTCTGGTCTCTTGCCATTTGTACCACCTTGGCTGCCATGTGTGACGGCGGGCTGTATAGGATACACCAAGAACCCGTGGATGCTGGGAGGGGATACAGAGCCAGGGCCACCTCAGTGAAAGTGCGCTTACTCACGAGTCTTGCCTCAGACACTCCCGGGAACTCAAGGATAACCACCTGAGGTGCAGGGGTACATCAGCATGGAGCTCTAGGTTGGGGCTAGATCCAGTGCAATTTCTTTGATGTTTTCTTTCCATGCTTCCATTCTGGCCTGGAGGTTGTATATGATTCTACAGTTCATATATATAGCAGAGAAGTCCTTTTTTACAGATAAATTAAACGCAAATCATTACCATGTATTCTTAAATTCTCTATTTAGGGAACTGTACAATCTTTAATACATGTTTAGTACCTCTCAACTCATCTTGCTCTCTTAAAGTTTGAATCAAGATCCAAGGCAGCCTGCTATGAGATTCTTCCCCTGGAGCGAGTTCAAAATACCCAGAGCCATCACAGCTGATCCCATTTCATAATGGTCTGTTTCCATTTCAGGTAGTTCCTCCTAACCGTGCCTGAACTGAGCCCCTGATAAGGAAACAGGTCCCTCTTCTGAGTCTTGTATTCCCTTAGAGAAAGGGAGTGACATTCAGCATACCCACCAGGAGCAGAGACACAGCAGGACCTTTTACCATGGAGAAATGTTGATTTCATATTTTTTTGCATGTGTGATATGAATGCTGGGCATGATTTACTTACTCCAGAAAGTGTTGCCTATAACATGGAGACACAGGACAGTTTAAAAGGAAGAATAATCACAGCACACAGCTATTCATCTTCAGTTGCCTCTGGGAACTGTGAGCTGATTAACCCTTACAGCAACTGGCTACTAGGAGAAGCTGTCAGCTCCCAACTCCATGTGGCTCTGTCCTGCCTAGGAGCCCTCACTGCCTACCCTCAAACCCTGGGAGAGAATTAGTCACTCTGTTTTCTGAGTCAAGACTGATGAGGTTCATCTCACCCTCACCAAACCGTTGCCATTTGCCATCAGGTTTGCAAATCTGTATATTCAGGGTTGATTGCTGGTTAGCTGTCTTGCCTAAGACATACCTTCCTTTTCCTCTTCTAGGTTAGCTTGTTTATTCCAGGATTAGACCTTGTTTCTTTCTCCTTAGTCTTGACGGATTCCCTTGCCTAATTATAACTAGTCTTCCTCTAGACTTCCCGAAACCACTGTAATCCCCAACCCAGCGTGAGGGCCCCAGTGCCCCTCCTGGTCCACTCGAGACCCCTAGCCTAGTGCAGATGGCTGAAATCTTGTTGCCAATGGAAAAAATTCCTTGGATAAGCTTTGTCTTATCCAAGGCTCCCTTTGCTCCACTTTAAATCTTTGGTGCTCTTATGGTCGTTGTGTGATTTGCCCTTTCAGTGTCAATCAGTGTTAGTCAGCTACAAGGTAGCCAGATCTGCTTCTAAGAACAGTATGAATGGTCCATCCAGATTCTGTTTTGGGGACTGTTCTATGTACCAGTCGCCGTTCTAGGCATTGAAATACAAGTCCCACCTTTCATTGTAATGACATTCTAGTAGAGGAGACAGATGTTAAGTAGGTACACAACTATAAGATCACGTCAGAATATAATAGGGTATGGTTTAGGAAGTGACTGGGTGAGTGGATAATATTCAATAGAGTGATCAGAAAAGTTCTCTTTAAGGTGGTGTAATATTTGCGCAGAGACTTGAATGACAGGAAGTCAGCCATGAGGATGTCCAGGGAGAGCAAACAAAAGTGAAAACTCAGATCTGTGAGAGAGTAAGGCGTTGGGACACAGAAAGGACAGAAACTGAGTGACTGAAGAGAGCAAGCTGCAGATCAGTCTGGAGGGGGCAGCAGAGCAGTTCATCTAGGGCTTTGCAGACCATGGGAAGCAGCTCAGATTTTCTGTCAAGTGCCATGGGAAACCCTGGAGGGTTTTACATGGAGAAATGGCTTAGCTAATTCATCAGCTACTGGCGGTTTCCTCTATCCTTTCAGCCTGGTGATTATCATCATCTCTAAAGCCTGTCACCTAAACTATGATAACTGCCCATTTTCCCATATGGACCAAAGGAAATAGAGACATTACTCAGAAGGCAGGTGACTAGTGACAGTGCTGTCACCATGGCCCATCCATCAGTGGGGCCATGTTCCATTAGCTAGGGTTTGTTTGGAGCTCAGAAAACCTTCAGAGAAGAGTGTGATCAGATAGGGGAGAGTGAAGATTGCTGGCTGAAATGCAGGCAAGAGAGTGGCTGTAGAGGATGGCCATGGGTTTGCAGGCAGTGCTAATATTAGTATACAATACATTAATATACTCGTATATTGACATAGGTCAAGCTGGAATAGTCCAGGAGGCTCTATCTTGTGCTGGAGGTTGAGCTGGGGCCAGAGAGGTGTGGCAGTGAGCGCACTGCTCAGATAAGAGCTTAGAACAGATTCCCATTCTCTTACTGAGGGCAGAACTTTTTCCAGAACTGTACCCATCCTATAATCCACTAGGACAGTGCTTACATCTCTACCTCGGTTGTTGTCAGGTTACATGTACTTCTTGGCCTGAACTCAGCTGAGATGTGTAAAATAGTGTGAGGTGGGAATGAGTGAAACTTAGAGATGGATGGAAGGTAGATTTTCAAAATCAGAATTTTTCCATCTAATGACTAAAAGAAGTCACAAAATTGCTAGTAGCTGGACTATGTTATTTCTCAGGACTTGTCATCTTGCATAGTCTCCGTTGTCCTAAAGCTTTGAAGACAACATATGGGTAGGTAGAAGGTGAATACATTTCTTGAATATTATTATGTTTCATTTACATTAGGGATTTCATGTACATTACTTTTTTTTTTTGGCTACACCTGTGGCATGTAGAAGTTCCCAGGCCAGGGACTGAATCCGAGTCACTCCCATAACAATGCAGATCCTTAACCCACTGAGCCACACAAGACCTCCTCACATACAGTATTTTAATAGCCCTTAATAATCTTATGATAATATCCATGGGGTAGTAATCCTATGGGTAATATAAGCTCATTTTGTCCTTAAAGAAAGAAAAGCTTGTAAATATTAATAAACTAGCTCAATAACAGGCAATTAGCAGTCAATAGGTGATGAGGTGGGGCAAAATCTGGATGTGAAGACAGGTCTTTTAATGCATGTGGACCATTTTATTGACTTGGTTACGCTGGTGATGGGGAGAGCTGAGTAGTCTATCCTTCTCTGGCACTTTTTGTGCCTATATTTTAAACGGTAATGTTTTCTTCATATTTAACTTTCCACATGCTTATGCCTTATTGCTGCACATTAAATTGTGATCTCGAATGTAGTGACATCTTCTCCGAACATCTTTCCAGCTTTAGCATTGTTTTACCTTAAATGAGATTTCAGTATTGTTTCTTATTGATGGGTTGGCAGTTCCCAAGTATGACCAGTTAGGGCAGTTTTGTTGGAACATCTGGGGCCCCAGAGGAAGGATTCTCAGATGTCTAGAATACAGGTACTGGTCCCCACAAAGTATTTAATCCCAGAGGCAGTAAGGCATAGCAGTGGGGCTATACTACACACACACAGAGGGGCCAAGAATTTCAATTATGAGCCTTCCACACTGAGGAAAATGAGAAAAAACACAGTGGAAAGGGAACTTTATTTTTCTTTTCTTTCTCAATTACCATCTTCATTTACCATTTTCTAGACTTTTCTTATGTTAAAAGTGTCCTTTCAGAGCTCTTCTGAAAGGCCCTCTCACCTTCATTAGTCCTGCTATTCTTGGCCTCAGGAAGTTCTCCAAAAAGGTTCTCCTGTATGACCAGTGCTTGTACAATAGCAGAACTAAAATCATATCTGGACTAAATCTCACCATGATTGAGAAATTTGCTTCATACAAATATACATCTATTAGAACATAAAGACATTTTGGAAATCAAGTGCCAGGACACCCAAATACATTATGTAATTCTTTGGCAAAGGAGAAAAAAAAAAAAAAAACATGATTTTTGTGTATAAAAACAAAGTGATTTCAAATAGCACTAGAATTTCTGTTTTTAAGACCAATTAGAATGCTTCCTTTTCTTATTGTGATAGCTAATTTAATGATTTCCTATTGTTAACCCTATATACTCTAAGAATGTTTTTTTTAATCTCACTTTTTTTTTTTTCACAAAAAAAATATTTTTTTTTTCTTAGGGCTGCACCTGTGACCTATGGAAGTTCTCAGACTAGGGGTCGAATCAGAGCCACAGCTGCCAGCCTTCACCACAGCCACAGCAACATGGGATCCCAGCCTTGTCTGCAGCCTACAACACAGCTCACTGCAACACCAGATCCTTAACTCACTGAGCAAGGGCCAGGGATTGAACCTGCATCCTCATGGATACTAGTCGGGTCCGTTACCACTGAGCCACAACAGGAATCCCAAGAAAATTTTTATAGTTATGAATAAATTATTGTATGGTGTATCACTTTTTAGATGGTTTAGCAAATATAACTCTAGATATTATATATTCTGGCTTTTTCTATGTCCCAGGCAACTTTCATATCAAAACCCCTTAAGTTTTAGTCTAAAAATTAATTTAGTATCCCAGGAATGATGAAGGGCAGAGAGGAGCCAAGGACACAAAATAAATGACTCCTATGTTCCAGCCATGACTTCATAGTTGGTGGGGCTGCAAACTCATAGATTGCACTCTGTGAATTCAAACACAGGGAGGTCTCAGATCTCAGTCTCCTGGTAGAAGAATCTAAAACAAAGCGGATTCCTTTTCAAGGACACTGAAGGCAAGAAAAGACAAAGAGACCTGGAATGGCCCACATTTGGAGGTGGCATTCAACAAGCATAGACTTCTGGTTCCATCCACATTTTGAGGTGACTTCTGGACAAGAACAGGGAATAGCTGCCCAAAGTTACTCTGCAAGCTAGAGTTAAAAGAAAGTGAACAAACCAGAGAAAACAGACACGAGGAATCCAGGGGAAGTTTTTAAGCAGATGCAGGCCTTGGAAAAACATTTGACTCACTTAAGGATTCTGTGTTTCTGCACCATCCCCGGATGGCTGGAGTCTCAGGGCCTGCTCTGTCACACATGCAAAACCAATCTGCTCCCGTGACATGGAGCATGAAAGTTCATCTCCTAAAACTTTACACCCTATTGAAAGAACATAATAGTGTTAAAGAAAAGCTAATTCTGTGATCCTTTCGCATCGGGCTACAGATGTGATGCCATTTTCAAGGGACATTTTTTTGCCCCAGTTCCCATCAAATAGCTCCTGAAATAGGCATGATACAGCCCCCTTGAATAAAATAAAATACCTTATTTAATTGCCTGAATGACACTCGGGATTGTGCTGCCAAAGCAAGCCCAAACAAGCCCAACGAGAAGCAATATCAAGGAGGTAACTTGACTCTGACACAGCCCAGGCTGAAGGAAATAAAAACAGGTCTGGGGAAATGCAAATGAAATCTGCCAAGGAGCTGAAGGGAGAAGAAACCATTTCCCAGGGTAATGAGCTCCTTGATTGCAAGGATGGCACCTCAGTCTGACCTCCAGAGCTCGGAACGCCTTTACCCATAGAAGACAGGTTCAGGGACTGGCGAGCAGCCACAGCCATGGCCACCAACTCTGCCCACCTGCCTGCTGTCTGACAGTGTCCCTCCGACTTCAGAATTCTGGGCCCCTTTTGACTTCCTTTGTGTATTTTTGCTATTTGCGCAGATTTGCTCAGAGTCCACTGGATTCTTACTAACTTTCAGAACCAATTTTCTTGGACCCTCTAAAATAGCCCTGGCTTTACTTATTTAACCCAACCCAATGTTAAACATATTAACCAGCTACAGGAACACTGATTACCTGTTCTTTCTGTGTTATTTGTTACAGGTCTCCAAAGAACTTAGTTGAAGAAATTTTGAATTACCCTGCTTTGCTGATACATACATATATATACATATACATATACATATACATATATATATCTCAATACATCAATATATATCAATATATCTATATATTTTTTAACTGAAAATATTTATTATACTAAACAGGTGGTGATCTTTCCCCAGCATGTATCTTGTAAGAGCTGCTCAGTAGAACTATATTAGGAATATTTATAATCAGAATGGGCTATATTTAACAATATCTCAGTGTACAAAGCCAGTAAATTCTCCATTCACCCAGGCCTTCTTTAGAATAACAGAAATTATGAGACATCTTCAACATGGGCTTCCTTCCTGGGCCTTGCTTATCCCAGCAAGGTTTTTGACCCCCTCTCCATTATTCTCTTATCCCAAGGCACTTCCACAGTCTCTAAGTCAGAGTGGCTATTTTATCTGCTGTCATATTTTGAGGCAAGGATTCAGGAACAAATAGCTTAGCAGGGTAGCTATTATGGAGTGAACTCCCCCCAAAATTCAGATGTTGAAGTCTTAACGCCCTAATGGGACTATAACAGGAGACATGGCCTTTAAAGAGGTAATTAAGTTAAAATGAGGCTACTGGGGTGGGCCCTAATCCAATCTAACGAGTGTCCTCATAAAAGGAGGAGATTACAACACACACAAAAGCACCAGGGAGGCTCCTTCACAGAGGGATGACCGTGGGAGGACACAGAGGGAAGGTGGCCATCTGCAAGCCCTGCAGAGAGGCCTCAGGAGGAACTAAGCCTACTGGCATCATGACCTTGGACTCCCAACCTCAAGAACTATGAGAAAATGAACTTCTATTGTTTAAGCCACCCAGTCTTTGGTATTTTATTACATCAGTCCAAACAAACTAATATAGGAGATAATCGTGGGAAACAAATAAAGGAGAAAGGAAGACAAGGAATGCAAGAGGCCAGGAAAAGGTGTAGTACCAAGTGAACTCCCATGGTGGGTAACTAACTGAACATCCTGCTGGGGAACTCTGGGGCCTGGATAGATGGCTTGCTGCAGAGTTATTGCACCTGAGGGGCCAGAAAACTGGGCCACTTTGATACCAGTTCTCACCTCATTGCTCTGTTGGATGAGAAGCATTAATTCTCCAGAAATATGGTCTGACGTGCACAAGGGCATTGTAGGCCTCCAATAACCAAGGAAAACCTCAAGCAAAGAGCTACAGATGCTGACTCCTGGCTGCCAGAGTCTACAAGGGAGGCCCAGGGGAATAAGGGAGAAGCAGTGCACCACCTGCTCTCCCAGTCATCAGAATCCTCTCTGGCATAGGAACAGGAGGAAGGACCTCATTTCTCTCACCTTTGCTGCGTTATCTCTTTCTTCCATATCAGGTTGTTCTTTGCTATCCAGAGACATTACCTGAGGAGCATACCATCAGTCACTCATACAGAGGGTTATTGAGAGAAAGGAGTTAAAGGGAGGGTCACGCTGATAAGCCAGGAAAAGTCCCTGGCTGGGAAAATACCAAGGGTCCTACATTACTCTGCAAAGTTCCCTGACCCTGAGGTTCCCAGCTGAGAGGAAGGCAAGGACTGAGCTTCAAGTGTGTTTTGATGCAAGGCTACAACCACCTGGAGGAAAGTGCCCATTGTGTTTTTCACACACACACAAATGCAGCCCATTAATCAGATATGAGTCCAGACAGAGCGGGAGTTCGTTGTGATTTGCATAGAGTCAGCACAGAATCTGCTGTGTGACTACATCCCAGAAATAAAAGGACAAGTTCTTATGGTAATTGTGTTCAGTATTAATGAGCTTTGTCCCATGGAGTCAATGGAAACCAGGAAATGAAGCCTCCAGAGCTTGTTAAGACATCACAATCCTTTCCCAGACTGCAAGGTTTTCTGCAGACTTCTACCAGAAAAAATAAACAGAAAGATGGCAAGAGAGTCTCACCAAGATATTAACCCAGGTACAATCCAGCTGAAAACCAACAGCATGTACACCTTTATTTTCCAGATAAGGACAAGAGGTACTCAGAGGGCATATTATAGGGGATTCTAAAGAGACTTTTCTAGATCGTCAATGGCTTCAACTCTGTTGCTGAGAATACTATGTCAGTCTTGGCAGACAAACTTCCTGTGACTTTTTGTTCACATGGATTTTGACAAAGGGAGAGTAATAATTTGTTGAAGTAGAAAGAGCTCTGAAATGGAAGTCAAGAGACAGGAGTATTCTGAATTCAGTCTTAAAATATTCATAACTTATGAACCAATGATTTCACAACTAGGTACCAGTGCTAGGGAAAGAATCTAAAATGCAGTCCTGGATTTACGCACAAAAATGTTTATTGCAACATTATGTATAATAAAAACCCAGAAATAGCAAAATAGCTGGTGGTTAAGGTATGGTTACTTAATGCAATTAGTGTTTGCAAAGAATTTTTAATAACACAAGAGTAATGGTAACTGAGCAAAGCAGAGTACAAACTACAGTACATAAAACTGGGAGTTAGAGAGGGGTGGAAAAAAGACTGAGTAGAAATGGGACTAAACATTAGCATTTATTTTGGTCATTAGGTAGAAGATTTTTCTGTCTCTTGTAATTTTTATATTTCTAATTATTCTACAGTTGAACCTCTTGCACACCCTGAAAAATAATAGTAAAAGAAAAATAATCTTCTAGCTGGAAAATGTCAGTTCTAAGAACTGATACTTGTGGAAGCTCCAAGCCTATTCACAGCTGGCCAGGTCATGTGTGAGCCCATGGGGAGAGACTGGTGATTCGTCTTTATGAGGGCAGTGCCAAAGGCACTGAGAAAGAAAGAGCCCTAGTGATAACATCATGCATATGGATATGATGTCTAGTGATGAACCATGAGAGTCTATTAAGTTCAGGTGGGACATTCCTTCTGAATTCGATCAGCTCTGAGAGAGCTATAAAAATTTAGATTTGGGGAGTTCCCATCGTGGCTCAGTGGAAAGGAATCTGACTAGCATCCATGAGGATGCAGGTTTGATCCCTGGCCTTGCTCAGTGGGTTAAAGATTCGGTGTTGTCCCGAGTTATGGCGTAGCTCACAGACGCAGCTCGGATCCTGCATTGGTGTGGCTGTGGTACAAGCCAGCAGCTACAGCTCTGAATCAATCCCAGCCTGGGAATCTCCATATGCCATGGGTGCGCCCCTAAAAAGACAAAAAAAAAAAAATTAGATTTGGCATTTCTAAGTGGGAAGACCTCTCATCAGATCATGATGAATTTATCTAAACTTCACTATATATGGAGGTCCTTTCTGATAAACAACCTTGTGTATGTCTATGGCTCACTACATTTGTAATGTTGACAACTGGGTTGGGTTTTGAAGGATGAAGAGGAGTCCTTATATTCAACAGAGAAGGAGTAGAGAGACAGAAAAATCCCTTTGTCTCTGCAAGCAGAAAACAAACTACACGTGCAGAGACAAAGGGATGTATGAAAATGACATTTGGGGAGCGTAAGGAGTTTCATGAAGCAGTGCAGGATATACAGTTTGGGGAATGAAGTGGGAGTGACAAAAGATGAGGCTGAGTAGGTGGTTGGGGAACAGGTGAGAGAGGATTTCCACTCAGGAGCTTGGATGTAACCCTCAAGGTGATGAGAACCATGGACATCTTTCAGCCAAAGAATGACACTAATAGTTGTTGCCAACATTGGTCATTCATGTTCTGTCATCATGAATTTTTATGATGTTTACATCCTACTTCTAACTTTAATATCTACTTTTTTTTAACATGGGCTCACTCTTAGCTTCATCCTAAATGATATTTATATCATAAGCATCACAATTATAGCATAGGCTTCGCTGGTTATATTTTCTATTATATTTAATATATCAATATGCCTATTAAACTAAAAATAATTCACCCATGTACCACCTTAAATCACTTTGCATATACATATCACCTTTGGGAAATGCTGTTATCGTTCATTCATTCAACAACAATTTCGAGTATCTACTCTATGCCAGTAGATGAGAACATACAGTGTAAAAGACAATGAAGGCAGTGCTTATAGACTTGGGCAATTATGATACAGTTAGATGCATGTTTTGATAAAGGAACTATGTTCTCTAAAGATCCACGTCAAAATACTGTGCAAAACAGTTTATAGTAATAAAATTATAAATTTAAAAATTTGTAATGACCTAGTTCAAAATAGGAAGGAACTTTGATCAGAGACTGGCATAAGAAAGTGAAAGAGGAGACCCATTTGAACTATTTTATGCAGTGGAAGTCAGTGGGTCCTTGACACCTTCCTCTCTTGCTCTGGAGGGAGAGCAAGAGAGGAAGGTGTCAAGGCTTCAAGGGTTTAGTCCACATGTTTTCTTCTTTCTCTGACACTCACTTCCCCCAAGGGAGATGACCCGGCTCACTCACCTCCTGCACTGCCAAGGTCTGGAAAGCTAGCAGCTGCATCCAAGACTGCCTTGCAGTTAAGGTTTCCCTTTGCCTTAGGTTCAAACAGTGAAATGCACTCTTGGGAGACTAGAATTTGGAAGTGAGTTAACAAGTGGGGAGGCATGGCAGGGAAGCATTCCTTTTTTTTTGTTTTTTTTTTTGGAGTGAATCTGGAAGCCACAACCTGGCTTTGGAACCAACACTTCTGGCCAAGGCTCATGACTCACAAATCACTGCTGTGTGGCTGTGATCCTTTGGCTGCCAGCTGGCCCAGCAGTTTCTTGATTTTCCTTCTTGCCAAACAATGAAGCAGAAATGGAAGCTTTTTCAACGGATCAGTTCGGCATTGCCACTCTAGAATCATCTCTGGAGGTCTAGCCTGAAGCCTGCTCTACCTTTCAGTGATTTTTGCAAATACCTAATTCCTTATATTAAATCTCTATTTTCTTAAAATAGCTAAAATGGTTTGTTTTTTCTATACCTGCTCCCTGCCTGATATCACTGATATTACCACTCAAATGCACATTTAAGTCAAAGCTTGTCTTACACAACCCAACAAATATGTTTGTGTACTTGATCAGACTGTAAAGTCTTTGGGACCTGCCTGTCTTGATTTTCTCCTACTTTACTCTGATTCCAAAAATAAATCAGGATCACACAGGAGAGAATAAAAAAAAAAAACGTACTGCTGATTCAAAGCAAAAGAAATCCAGGACCGGGAGTTCCCATTGTGGCTCAATGGATTAAGAATCTGACTAGTATCTAAGAGGATGCAAGTTCCAACCCTGGCCGTGCTCAGTGGGTTAAGTATCCGATGTTGCCACAAGCTGCTGCATAGGTTGCAGATGCCATTTGGATCTGGTGTTGCTGTGGCTGTGGTGTAGGCCAGCAGCTGCAGCTCCAATTTGGCCCCTAGCCTGGGAACTTCCATATGCCACAGGCATGTCCTTAAAAAGAAAAAAAAAAAAAGTAGAAAGAAAGAAACCCAGGAATACTGGCTGGAAAATGATGTGCACATCTATGGCTGTAATCTTAGTCATAGAAGAAGAGTAGCTTCTGCAGTTTAAGCATCATAATGACATTTGATTGCACCATAACAGTGACGGGGAAGGACACATGACAGATTGTAGCATTCTGTGACGTCTGCTACTCATGTCTTATTGATGGGGAGGAAAAGAGGGCTTTGGGGACTTACTTCGGAGAGCTGATGCCTCAGCCCTAGGGGAGAGCTTCTTTACTGAGCCTGTAACTATGCAGGCAGTGGTAATGGACTCTGACCATTAGAATTCCCTGCTAGAGCTATCAACCTGCCTGGTCCTTTGATGTTCTAATTTATTTCATCAGGGAGGGGTTTAGGAATCACTATTTAAAAAAAAAAAAAAATCCCCCAATAAGTCTAATGTAGCAGGCTTTGGAAGCACTGACCTTCCAAAATATTTTGCCATGCAGGCAGTCATGATACTTTCCTCTAATTTCTTACTTAGCTACCGTATTTTTTTTTTTTTTTTGCCTTTATCTAGAGCCGCACCCGCGGCATATGGTGGTTCCCAGGCTAGGGGTCTAACAGGAGCTGTAGCCGCCGGCCTTCGCCACAGCCACAGCAACGCGGGATCCGAGCCGCATCTGCAACCTTCACCACAGCTCACGGCAACGCCGGATCCTTAATCCACTGAGCAAGGCTAAGGGATCAAACCCGCAACCTCATGGTTCTTAGTCGATTTCGTTAACCACTGAGCCACGAAGGGAACTCCCTACTTAGCTACCATATTTATTGTTAGGCTTGTTTTCTCATTCATGGCAGTTTCCTTTTATGTCTTTGCTTCCTCATTTTTTCTTTCTTTGTGAGAAAAGTTTTCAATTTATTATTTTTAGTTTTATTTCTCCTATATTTTAGCTGTGCCCCCACAAATTTTGACATGTAGCTTATTTAGCAACATTTAGTGCTAAATATTTTGTAATTCTTATGACTTATTTTACAACCTATGAATTATTTTTTTAAAATATGTTTGTGTTTATTTAATGTCTGTTCTTGTGGGTGCTTTGGGTTCTCATTTGTACATTGATCTGTAATCTCATTAAGCACATGATATTTCTCAGAACCTGCTTTAACATCTGTTTTGTGGACCAGTAGTTGCTCAACCGTTGTGAATATTTCATGTGTACCTGAAAGGAATGTATATTTTACTATAATGGTTTCTTAAAGTGTGGTCCTTGACCAGTAGCATCAGCATTACCTGGAGGTTGTTAAAAATGCAAATTCTCAGGCCCCACCCCAGAGCTATTAAATCAGAAGTTCTAGTGATGGGGCCCAGCATTCAATCTTAACAAACTCTTCAGGTGATTCTGATGCCATCAAAGTTTGAAAACCACTGTTCTAATAAGTCCAATTTAAGGTTATGCCTAAGAATTAGATATAGCTTGTTAGTTGTGTTGTTCAAACCTTAGAATATTTGGCTGCTTGATCTATCCCTGAGAGAGGTGAATTAACACTTCTCACTGCATTTGTAGACATCAATTTATCTTCATATATTTTCCAGTTATGCCATGACTTATTTTGAAGTTACATTACTAAGAATATCTGAGTTAAAAATATATACATTTTACTGTTTTTTTCTTTTATTTATACA
>PVHT021183666.1:30758195-30775045 GCA_004024745.2 Catagonus wagneri
TGTTGTTCAAACCTTAGAATATTTGGCTGCTTGATCTATCCCTGAGAGAGGTGAATTAACACTTCTCACTGCATTTGTAGACATCAATTTATCTTCATATATTTTCCAGTTATGCCATGACTTATTTTGAAGTTACATTACTAAGAATATCTGAGTTAAAAATATATACATTTTACTGTTTTTTTCTTTTATTTATACAGTTGCCTTTTTCTCTCTAAAACTGGCTTTTTTTATTAAGGTTTATTTTGTCTGTTAGTAATAAACTACAACAGTTTCATTTGTTGACATTTGCCTAATATATTTTTTCTTTTTATTTTGTTTCAACTTTCATGTTTTGCATTTTACTTGCATTTAATATAAATAAAAAATATAGCAATTTTGGTGTTTTCTTCAAGTCTGATACCCATTATCTTTTATAGGAGAATAAAATTTGCTTACAAAATCATAATTATTGATATGTTTTATTTTTACTTCATCATGCAGTCATTTTTATTTATTAGTATCCTTATTGTTTAGTTTTAAGTTTTCATTCTTGCTTTCTATTGATGTTATTAAGCTTTCTTTACTTCTTTTGATTATAAGTTACACATTTTATTTTGAATTTTAGTGGTTATCTATAAATTTCTGATATGCATACTTAGTTTAAAAGTTTAAATTAAGCAATACACCTGCAAAATACATATTATCTTACTGTGCATGTAAAAATACATATTATCTTATTGTGCATGTAAAAATACATATTACCTTACTGGGCATGTAAAATACTCACCAAGACAGACTATATGTTTTCACCAAAAGACTGAAATCTTATAGAGTGTATTATCTGACATAGGCATTCATCAGAAAATCATAGTAATAGGAATGTTTAAAAAATCCTCCAATATTTGAAATTTAAATACTTTTAGATAATACATGAATCAAATAAAAAATTAAAAGGTAGTCAAAATTATTTTGCATTGAATGATGATGAAAATAAAACCTATAAAAGGCAATAAAACCTATAGGTGGAGCAGTCAGAGAGATAACTGCATACATTTGAAATGTCTGTATTAGAAAAGAATATTTGAAATCAATACGCTGAATCATTGAATTAAGAAGGCTTAAAAAAAACAAGAAAATTAATCCAATGATTTAAAAAATACACATATGAATAGAAATCAATGATAGAAAAATGAGACTATTGCCAAAACCCAAATTTGTTTCTTAGAAAAATATTAACAAATCCCTTAAAAATAATATGAAAAAATGGAGAAAAATTACAAATTAACAATACCAGAAATTCAAGAGTGGATATTACTGAAGATACGATAGTCATTAAAAGAGTAATAAGAAAATATTGTGGAAAAAAGAGAGACTACTGTGAGCATCTTCATGTAAATAAATTCAACAACACAGGAGAAAATGACTACATTTTAGAAAGCACAGATTATCAAAACTGTCACAAGAAATAAAAATAGAAAAACTGAACACGCTATATCTATTAAGGAACTTAACTTTATAATTAGAACTTACAAAAAGCCAGACTCAGATGGTTTCACTGGTGAATTCTATCAAAACTCTTAAATGAGAAATAACAGCAACCTAACCAAACTCATTCAGAAAATAAAAGGGGAGAGAATGTTTCCCCATGAACTTCTGAGGTCAACATAAATGCAATAACATGACAAAGACAGTACAAGAAAAGAGGCCAATAAATCTTACAAATATTAGTGCAAAAATGCTCTATAAAACGTTATCCAATTTAATCCATCGATATTTTTAAAAATTTACTAAATGGGGTGTATCCCAGAAGTGTGAGGTTGCTTCATCATTGAAAAATGAATCAGGAGTTCCTGTCGTGGTACAGCAGAAACGAATCTGACTAGGAACCATGAGGTGCGGGTTCAATCCCTGGCCTTGCTCAGTGCGTTAAGGTTCTGGCGTTTCTGTGAGCTGTGGTGTAGGTCACAGACGTGGCTTGGATCTGGCATTGCTGTGGCTCTGGCATAGGCCAGCAGCAACAGCTCCAATTAGACCCCTAGCCTGGGAATCTCCCATATGCTGCAGGTGCGGTCCTAAAAAAGACAAAAAAAGAAAAGAAAAGAAAAATGAATCAATGTAATTTGCTATATTAACAGAATAAAGAAGAAAAACTCTATAATCATCTTAATAGACACAAAAAGCATTTTGACAAAATTTAATATCTATTCATTGTAAAACAAAACAAATTCTTAGAAAACTACAATGTAGGAAACTTCCTCAATCTACTTAAAGCACCTACAAAAAAGCATCATAATAAATGAAATACTAAAACTTCTTTTTTCGGGAGTTCCCATCATGGCTCAGCAGAAACGAATCTGACTGGCATCTGTGAGTACGCAGGTTCAATCCTTGGCCTCACTCAGTGGGTTAGGGATCTGGCGTTGGCATGAGCTGTGGTGTAGGTTGCAGACATGGCCCAGATCCTGCATTGCTGTGGCTGTGGCATAGGCCAGCAGCTGTAGCTCCAATTCAGCCCCTAGCCTGGGAACGTCCATATGCCGTGGGTGCGGCCCTAAAAAGATAAAACGACAAAAAATTAAAAAAAAAAACTTTTTCTCAAGGTTGAGAATAAGGCAATGATGTCTGCTCTCCTTATTTCTATTACACATTGCAGTGGAGGTCTTAGCTAAAGCAAAAGGATAAGAAAAAAATGCTATAAAAATCGAACTGGGAGCACAAAACTGGTTTTGCTTGTTAACAGCTAATATGATTGCTTTCAAAAGTGTTTCTTGAAGGTTGTCCAAGAGCTCCTGGCAGGTACCTGAGTCTCTTTCAGGGAGTCTATGAGGTAAAAGCCATTTTCGAAATAATACTAACATGTTACTTGCATTTTTACCCACACTGTCTCAGGAGTGTACAGTGTAATTTTCCAGAGGCATGATGCGTGATATTATAATAGATAGGATGTAGAAACGACACAAGAATCCATCTTCTTCTATTAAGCCAAAAGTTGAAGAAATTTACAAAAATATAAAATAATTCCACCACTTTGTTTGTTCTCAAAAAGTTTTTTAAAGTAATAATAATGTGTTATTTATGCTAATTTACAGTGGATTCATTGCTATTTTAAATGGATGTAAACATATTTAAATATTTTATTATATTTCAAAATGGGTAGATATCAATTAGCTAACCCATATAAAAAAAAGAAAAAGCTTTTTAGGGTTTCCAACAATTCGTAAGAGTCTAAAGTATGCTTGACAATAAAAATAGCTTTGAAAATTTCTGGTCTACATGGAAAAACCTAATAACTCTACAAAAAATGCTGAAATGAATAAGTAAATTTAGCTAAGTTATAAACTGGCAATATGCAAAAATAAATTGCATTTCTACATGCTAAAAATGAAAACATAGATTAAAAAATTCTATTTACAACAGCACCAAAACCATAATTAAGTTAATAAAAGATGTTAATAATTGTCACTAATACCTACGAAAATTACTGAAAGAAAAATCTAAATATCCAAATACAGAGAGAGACATACCATGTTCATAGATTTGTATAATCAATACTGTTGAGATGTCAGTTCTTCTCAAACTGATATACAGATAGAATGTCATTTCATTCAAACTTCCAATGGGATTTCATTATGTATGTGAAAACTGACAAAATTATTTTAAAATGTATATTAGAATACATTTTTAGAGACTCAGAATAGTCCCTAAAAAGAAAAAAAAATCAAAATTGGAAGAATCACATTACCTGATTATATCACTTGTTATAAAACAAAACAGTATGATCATGGTAGAAGTTTAGACCCTACACATACAAAAGCAACTGATTTTTTTTTTTTTTTTTAGGGCAGTATGTGCAGAATATGAAAGTTCCCAACTAGGGGTCGAATCAGAGCTGCAGCTGCCAGCCACAGCCACAGCCACAGCAACATAGGATCAAAAGTGTGTCTGAGGCCTATACCACAGCTCACGGCAATGCTGGATCCCCAACCCACTGAGTGAGGCCAGGGATCGAACCCGCATCCTCATGGATAGCAGTTGGATTCATGTCCACTGTGCCACAATGGGAATTCTAAGCAACTAATTTTTAATAAAGGCAACTCAAAGGAAAATAATGCCCTTTCCTCAACTTTGCTAGAATAACTGGATATTCATTTCCAAGAAAATAACAGACTTAGATCACTTTCTCATACCATACTCAATATTAATTCAAAATGAATAATAGATCTTAAAAGTATAAAAACTAAAATTATAAAACTTCTAAAGAAAATTTAAGTGAAATTTTAGCAGTCTTGGATATAGACAGATTTCTATAAAAAACCAGGATAAAAAATCATAATAATATTTGACAAGAACCAGGATAAAAAATATCATAATAATATTTGACAAGAACTTGTCACCAGAATATATATTAAAAAACATTTACAAATCAATAACTAGAAGACAATCAATTCAATAAAAAAGATACTTCACAGAAGTTATGATGATTAACAAACACATAAAAAAATATTGGACTTGAGCTGCTTGGGAAGTACAACTTCATACACACTATAATGACTAGTTAATAAGAAGGTGGGAAAACTGGAGGTTTCAAATTGCTGGTGGAAGAGTAAAATTTCTAGTCATCTTAGAAAACAATTTGGCCGTTTCTTTCACATTTAAGCAAACACCTATTCTACGACCCAGGAAATCATCCTCTAGATGTTACTCAAGAGAAATAAAAAAAATATGCCTACAAAAAAAGACAGGTATACAAACATTCATAGTAACTGCATTCACAATAAATAAAACTGGAAACAATCCAAATATTTATCAACAGATGAATTAATAAACTTTTTTTTTGGTAAATGTGTAGTATAGAACACTAGTGGGCAATAAAGATTAACCAACTGGTGATACACGGAACCACATGGGTAAATTTCATAGACATTATGCTAAGCAAAAGAAGTCAGACTCAAAAGAGTAATCACCTTATTATTTCATTTATACCAAGTATATAACAGGCTAAAGAAACTCTCTTATGATGATAAAAATTGGACCAGCAGTTGCCTTGGATAGAAGATCAGACTAGGCTAAGCTGTTAAAGCACCCATAGCATATGACTTAAGAAAGCACTCATTTGCAGGATTGTGAGCAAGTGCCTCCTTAAATTTTGCATCCTAGTTGCCTCATTCAACTCACCATTCCAGCCCTGTTTTGGGACATGATGTCAGTGGGGGATTAACTGCAGGGCGCCTGGGGGGGAATGTCCTGGAATGATGGGAATAGTCTACACATTTATAGAGGTGGTGGTTATATGTATAGGTGTATCAAAACTCATCAGGTGGTAAACCTAAAACCTGTGCATTTTCTTATAAATTTTAAAAGTTAATTAAAAAATGTTATGAAGACCATTTTGAAAAATAAGACTAAGTAAGGAATCTCAGTTTACCAGATATTAAAATTAATAACAAAGTTAAAACAGACTAACTGACCAATACAACAGATTAGAGAGCCCAAAGACTAGCACAAATGTATAAGGAAACTTAGTATTTGACACAAGTGACATTATAAATAATGAAGCAAGAATAGATATTTATAAAAAATGGATCTAGAACACTGGGTCTAGAACAGTGGTTATCTATACAAAAAATTATTTAAATGCCCATCTCATGCCATACACAAAAATAAATACCAGATTTATTAAAAATCCAAAATTTTAAAGTCAAACTTTAAACTTTTAGAAAATAAATGAGGACATATTTGAAACAGAAGTGAGAAAATTTTCTTTAAAAAGACAGAGAAAGTACCAAATCATAAAGAAAAACATGATATATTTGATCATTTAATATATCATTTGATATATTAAAAATTAAATGTCCATTTAATAAGATACTTCATAAAGGAGAAAATCAAAACATAAAATGGGGAGAGTTACTTGAAAGACTAATAACCAACTAAAATTCAAAATTCGGAATATATAAAGAACTCCGCCAAAGCAATAATAAAAAATTTAAAATAGGTCAAGGGATATAAATAATCAAATATCATCAATAAATATAAAATATTCTAGTCAGTGAAATTAAAACAAAGATGATACTTTTTTTAATTTGCCAAACTGGAAAACTCAAAATGTTCCAGTAAGTGTTTGCAAGAGCTTGTTGAAAAGAGCATTTGCTATTCACTGCTAATGGGGATTTAAGTTTGTACAGCCACTGTGGAGAAGTTTTGTTTCTATTAAAACTAAAAATGTACACACTCTTTGACCCAGCAACTTCATCATTAGTTATTTACTCAAAGAAATAATCATACATATAAGCACCGAAAACTCCTACATGAAAGTTTATAATATCACTGTTTGGTAACTGGAAAAATTAGAAAAAATCTACATGTACATCAAAAAAAAAAAAGCAGTGAAGGCAAAAAAAATGGGAGTATATAGCTTGCATGCAGCAATTAAAATTAACATGTCAGTCAATGTGTATCAACATGGACAGATCTTAAAAAAAAAACTCTGGAGTAAAAAAATCAGAATATAATTTGCTATAAACATTGTGATTGTACTTATAAACCTTAAAAGCACGCACAAAATAATATTATAGAATTCTACGGATACACATAAAAATGTACAAGCACATATTTTAAAACGCTAAGAAGAAAATATAAAAAGCATAATAGTGAGTCCATATATGGAGCAGGAGTTAAGATCAGATTGAAGATGGAAATCAAAGGGACCTGGAAATAAAAAGTATGTCAAAATGTTAATATTTTCAATTATTGAGAGCTGGAATATAAGGGGTTTTCCAATTTTTGTATTTTATCTAATTTTACATTAAAAAAATTTTAACATCTAAAATGCTCAGAGTTCTGAGTTCATAGCTCATCTCTGCCATCAACTTAAACAAGTAACTTGTTCCCTCTTCATATTTCCTTGTTGGTTCACTCAAATATATCTCGAATGATAGAATGGCCTAAAATCTCTAAAGCTGATGTTTCTCCAATCCTATGGGCCTAGGGAAAATCTTTCATTTTTTTCCTTAGCTAATAAAGTCTCCTGATTAACGCAGGGATTAAGGTCATCTTTCAGTGACAAAGGTGGAAGGTTCTTTTATCCAACCATTCTCATCTTTATAAGGTTTGATATCTGGCCTAAGTTTCCCCAATTCTCCTTCAGAACAAATCTTTTTGCCAGCATCAAACATCTCAGAGAAGGGTTACAAATAGAAATAGAAAAGTCCAAAGTGAATTAAAATACCAGGTTGTTGACAGGAGAGAAAAAAATAGCCCCCGCTAATAACCTGATTTGACATCTGATTTATGTGGTCCTAAAAGGACAGTCATAAAAAATGTGTAAGTGAAGGAATAACACCAAGTGATTTACAAAGGCCCTGGGAGTGTGGGCGACAGGATTCAGTGAAAGGGAGAGTAATAAATCTGTCCAGGGAAGCCATGCTGATCCTTTCACCCTGCGAGGCTGGAGCACCAGGATTCTCTGCTTATAGCACATTTCATTCAGCCTCTCACTCAGCAAACATTTCCTGAGTGTCCTGGTCATGGGCAACATCAGCAAAGGCAGGATGTATTTGTGTGGGTATGGCAGGAACAGGTTCATAGAAAGAAAGAATAAGGTGTGATCTAAAGAGTTGATGAACTCACAGTGTGATCAAACCAAACAGCTAAGCTGGAGATGCATCTGTGTACAAGTGGAAGCCACTAAAGAAATTTCATTTTAAGAAGAGAAAATTTCAGGCATAAATAGTTGTTGTTTTCAAATATCTCAAAAGCTTCACTGAGAAGAGGAAGAAAGTCTCAGAAGGATATAAATTAATTAAAGAAAAGCAAATTTGTGCTATCAAAATTTATTGAAAACTTCCTATGTGCCAAGCACTGTTCTAGTAGCTAAACATCCCGCAATGATACAAAAGGCTGAAAAGGTCTTACAGCTATTGGAAGTTACATTTTGGTGGAAGGAAGAACTATAATATGCCAAATAAACAAACATGTTATTCAAACATGGCTAAGTCTTATAACTGCATGGAGCAAGGTGACAGAGTGTGGGCAAGGGCAGGAAGGAGAGGGAGAATTTATTTAGGGAAGGTGACCAGAAGAGTCTCTCTGAAAAGGGGGCACTGCATCTAACATCTGAACAATAAGAAGGCTCTAATCTTGTGATGATCAGTAAAGAGATCCAGAGAGAAAGAACAACAAGTGCAAAGATGCTAAGACTGAAACAAGTCCGGAATGTCTCCTTTCAAAGGAAAAAAGATGCTAAGGCAGGAACAAGCCTGGGATGTCTATTTTCAAAGGAACAGAAAAGCCACGTGGAATGTAGTGAGTTAAGAAAGTGGAGAGATGGCTTTGGGGACATAGGCAGGGATAACAATGTTGACCTTGTAGACCTTGCTAAGGAGTTTGTATTTCACACTAGAGGCAATGGGGTCAACATAGGTCAAGTACACCCTTGGGTGTCCTGTGCCACATCAAGACTTACTACTTTGTTTTTTTTTTTTTGCTTTTTAGAGACACACCCGTAGCATATGGAGGCTCCCAGGCTAGGGGTTGAATCGGAGCTACAGCTGCTGGCCTACACCACAGCCACAGCAATACAGGATCCAAGCCTGCACCACAGCTCACAGCAATGCCGGATCCTTAACCCACTGAGCAGGGCCAGGGATTGAACCTGCAACCTCATGGTTTCTAGTCAGATTCGTTCCCACTACACAGCAACAGGAACTCCGAGACTTATTCTAAAGCTACAATAGTAAAGGTAATGTGGTATTAGCCTAAAGATAGACAAAGAAGCCAATGGAACAGAAAAGAAAATCTAGAAACAGACCCACCCACATAGGGTCACTTGATTTATAAGAACAGTGGCACTGTAGTACAGTGTGGGAAGCATGGAGTTTCAGACAGCATGGGTCTACATGTGAAAGGTAAAACAATAAAATTTTGAGAGGAAAATAGAGGAGATTATCGTTATGGCCTTGGGTAGGCAAAAAAGAAAAACAGTTCTTTGATAGGACACATAAAACACAAACCATGAAAAAGATTGGTACACTGGAATACCTTTAAGATACCATTAAAATGGGGGAAAGAAAAACCACAGAATAGAAGATATTTATAATACATGTCTGACCAAAAGATTAGCATGTGGAACATGTAAAGAATTTGTACAAAATCATAAGAAAATGGTACACCATCGAACAGAAAAATAGACAAAAAGTCTTAAAGAGGCACTTCACAAAAGAGAGTGTCCAAACGTCCAAAAGAAGTGCTTGACATCGTTTCTCGTTATAAAGGTGCAAACTGAGACCATAACAAGGTATCACTACAGACATACCCACCAAGATTAGAGAGACTTCTCTCCACGCCCCCTCCTCGCTCTCGCTCTCTCTCTCTCTCTCTCTCTCACACACACACACACATACACACGAAGGGAGAGAGTTTTTAAAAGATAGGAAAAAAAAACTCTCTCTTGATTCCAATTTCCTCTTCTACCAGCCCTGCACGAACCAGGGATGGGCAAAGCAGGCAGAGATGTACAAAGGCCCTGTGGCAGCAAAGGCAGCAAGGGAAGGAAAACTAGGTGATGAAGTTGGAGGGTGTAGAGAGTGCAGGGCTTACAAGTTAAGGTTTTTGAAATTTTACCTGAGGAATATCTTTGGAAGAGTTTTGAACAGTGGACAGGAGAGACATGCTGTTTAAAGCTTTACTTTAAAACTCTCCCTTCAGTCTCTCTCAACATCTCCTTTGTGCCTCATTTATTCAAGCTTTGATTTTTTTTTTCACTTGTAACAAATATGATGGGGCAGCTACCATGCATCATGCCTCCCAACCGACAAGAGTCCTCAGCCCAATGGGAGACGGCACATGCGCAGTGTGCCTTTATCACTGGTGCTCCCCACGGCTCAAGCCTGGACCAGTATTTTTTCCCACTCTGCCTACTCTCCATGTGATTCTAATCTCGTCCATGCCATGACTTCTGCCCATGACCTCTGTACTAACTATAGGGTGATCAACCAGCACAGTACGCCCAGCGCTGAGGGGTGTTATAGGACATGAGGCTCAGTTCAAAGATTAGGAAAAGTCCAAAGCAAACTGGGAAGAACTGTCATCTAGGGCTGAAAACCCCACATAAGGATCACTTTACAAGTCCGTGTGTCCATCTGACTACTGGACTTCCCCTTTTGATGTTTTAAGTGTAAGTCCAGCCTGTCCAATCTCTAACTCCTGATCTCTCCCAAGCCCCTCCCTCTCCAATTTACCAATCCCAGCAAAGGGTGCTCTTAGCTACCCTACTTTCTAAACCGGAAACCTGGGAGCTGTCTTCAGCACCATTTCTATCCACACCACCACGTTTAACTATTACTCATTCACATGGTGGATATTTCTGACCACGCAGCAATAATCACAACAATATGTCTGCTCTCAAGGAGCTCAAATTCCAGTCGAGGAAAACAGAGAATATACAAATAAATACAAATCGATCCAACATGTCATTGCTCTGAAGGAAGATGAAGCAGGGTCAGGGGATAGAGGCTGGCAGTGGAGCAGTTCTCATTTTAAGTAGATCCTGGAATAATACATAGGCCATGCCAAGATTTAGGGGAAGAGTGTTCCTAACAAAGAGAGCAGCAAGTGCAAAGGCCCTGGGTACAGTGAGGGAATGACAAGGAGGTCAGTATAGCTGGATTAGAATAAGCAAAACAGACAGTGGCAAGAAATATAAATAACAAGGCCAGATCACATTTGGCCTTGTAGGCCACTGTAAGAATGTCAACTTTCACTCAGTCTGAGTGAAATAGGAAATTGTTGGAGAGTTTTCAAAGGAATACCCTAGTCTGGTTTATGTTTTAATAGGATCATTCTGTGAAGTGAGGCAAAATACAGAAAGAGTATCTAGGTGGCTGTGGCAATAATATAATAATCATGTAATAATAATCTCTTGCAGACAGGAGATGGTGGGAAATTGGACTAGGGTAAAAGTGGAAGGGATTGCAAGAAGTGTTTGGACTGGATATATTTCAAAGGCACAGCAGATAGACTGCTAATGAATTTGATGCTGGGTACATGAGAAAGTGAAAGATATCTCCAACACTGTCTTAAATAGATCTACCTCTTACAGTTTCCACTGCCACCATCTGATGCAAGCCATTACCATCTCTCACTGGAATCTTTGCAATAGCAAATAGCCTTCTCCTTTGTTCATCTTCACCTCCTTATTCCTCTTGAATAATTTGACACAGCACAATCAGTGAGTTTTTTTAAAAAGTCAGGACTGATCATACCACATATCCTTTCAAATTCCTTCAGGGATTTTGCCTTGCATAAAAACATCAGTCCTGAATGAGGTCTCTGAGGTTCTGTGGCATCAGCCTTTGGCGATTTCACCAGTCACATGTCACACTTCTCCTCCCTACCCTGCATACCATCTACAATGCCTTTTTGTCATACTCCATCCAGTGTTAAGGTCTTGCATATGCTATTCCCTCTGCCTGGAACTTATCACCCCTTCCCAAATAAAAACACCCAAGATCACTCATTCAATTTTTAGGTCTTCATTTAATTATTACCCTTTCAAAGAAACTTTCCTCTGTCCCCTTGCTCTCTCCCGATGAGAACTCTGTTAACCAGTCTCCTATGTTAGTCACTACGAGCACCAGTAATTAGTTGCAGAATCAGCTGTTAATATCTGTTTTCTTCACCAGTGTGTAAGACCCATGAAAGTGTCAATATGCACAGTTTTCACATGGCTGCGTTCCTAGCATCTAGAACAGTACTTTGCTCAGGTGAGTGTTTGATTTTTTTTTTTTTAGATAAATGATTGAATACATGAAAACTGTGGTTCATATACGAAGTCAACAGACCAATAATCTCAGTTATACAAGGATTCATAAAGTGTTCTGACTCATGCATTCTTCCTGAAAAATTACTCTAAGATCTACTTCAGGCATCTAAAAAAAATCAAAATTTAAAACTCATAAATAGTAAAATCATGGTGTGGAAGAACTGGTAATGAGCAACTGAAAGCGTTTAAGCACATAATTTATTCTAAATAACTGTGGTAAATATGGTTACAAAATATAATGAAAATATCATAAATAATTCTTGAAAGAGAAGACTGTTAATTTATAAAAGGGGCAACAATTAACTGGGTAAAACTATCTTATGCCCATTAAAACTGGTGATAATAGGTAAAATAACGATGGGAAAAGATGTACTGTCCATCTTCATTGAAGGAGGTAAATTATATATGCAATCATAGTAGAGGCTCAAGTATTTTTTTGACAAAAATAAAAGTAGTGACTTCTGCTTTGGACTATGACAGAATACCTTATATTATTAAACAAATTCTGCCACAAATAACAATTGTAAAAACTGTGTAAGTGCCAAAAATAAATCTAGCCATTTGAAGGTATAAGAGAACAACCAAAGTAGATAGGACCTGAGAGCATACAATTTCAGAGAGAAGAGAAACACATTGAGATCCTATATTCATCACAGATTTTTCTCCACTGAGCATTTCTAAATTCAGATTGTGGAGCAGAAATACTGATCAGAAAGTGGAAGCCTAAAGTTTATGGCAGCCTCATTGTGCTGGAAGACAAAAATTAAGAGTCCAAAGCATTCAAGGTAGCATGATAGAGGACCTGATATCCCAGAAGTAAAAAGAACCTCACAGAAGTGAGCCTAAACTTCCCCTCATAGCATCTGATGAATCTTAAGCTGTACACACTCCCAGAAAGAGAGCAAAGTACAAGAAAACAAGGAGAAAGTGACTATTAAAAGATGAAAATGGTAAACAGAATTTCAGTAGTTTCACAGCCTTAAAACCACAGAAACTGGAGTCCAGACCTACCAAGGAAAACTTACGGTTTCAGATGAGACACCTGAAAAGCTATACTCAAGACAACTCATATGTAATCCAGCCCTTACAATGCCTGAAATCCATTCTCTAATAACTTTAGTCTGTGGTTGGATAACAGCGAATTACCTATAGCTTCCCCACCCCCCAAAAAAATAGTGCAAGCAAATAATGCATCAAAAACCTAAGCTTTCTTTTTATTGTTTAAAAAAAAACGTCTAATATCAATTAGAAATGAATGGCATTTCAGGAAACAGAACTAAATGACTAAAATTTGAGAGAAGACAAGGCAATACAGACACACAACGATTTATCTATCTGACATTATAGAAAAGCAATAATAGAAAAGTAAATAGAAAAGTAGTAAGACAGATTTAAATGCAATAGTATAATAATATGGACTTTTTTGCAGCTATAACTAATGTTTAAGAAAATAGGTGAAAAGGTGGATAAATTGAATTGGAATCTATAAGAATCATTAAGTAGAAATTATAGGGCTGAAAAAAAGTTGAAATTAAGAATTCAACTGATGGTTTCACAACATATTAACTAGAAGTAAATAAGGGGATTCATGAATTAGAAGATATATCTGTAGAATATGTTGAATGAAGCATAGAGAAAAAAAATAAATGGAAATGGAAATTAATGACACAGTGCAAAAGCTATGTGGGTAGTATGAAAAAGCCAAGTTTAAAAGAATTTGTAGCTTCAGAAAAAGAGGAAATTAGAGAACTTAGAAGAAGCAAAAACTGAAGAAATCAATCAATTCAGATTCAAGAGGCTTTATGACCCACAACTAGGACACATTTAAAACACACATGCACTCTCTCTCCCTCACACATGAGGCACTCAGAATAAGAATGTGCACTGATTTCTCATCAGAAGCAAAGAAGCTAGAAGACAGAGGAACAACTTAAAAGTGCTGAAATAAAAAGCTGTCAATCTAGAATTCTATATCCAGACAAAATATCTTTCAAAAATAAAGGTAACATGAAAACATTTTCCAATAAGCAAAATATGAGAGAATTCACCAGCAGACCTGTACTATAAAGAATATTAAAGCAACTTCTTGAGAATGAAGAAAAATCATACCATCCAAAAAATCAAATGTATATGAAGGAAAAATGAGTCCTGGAAATGACAAATGCATAAATAAATATAAGACTTTTTTTAAACTTAATTCCTTTAAGAGATAATTGACTATTTAAAGTAAAACTAATTACATATTGTGGGATAATAATACATATAGAAATAATATTATGACAATAACAGCACAAAAGATGGGAATAAATTTTAGGGTAGTCTTATAAAGTTAGTACATTATATGAAAAGTGATATAATAACTCATGGAAAATTACAAAAAATAAAGAAAACATAGTGTAATACCTTGTAAAATTACTAAAAAATTATAATAAAACAAAGAATTATAGCTAAAAAAATAAGACATAAGGTGTAATTTAAAAAACAATTCTCGATTTGCCCAAAAACTTCATAGAAAAGGAGAAAAAAGATCAAAAACAGATATGGTAAATAGAAAAGTAATAAGACAGATTTAAATGCAATAGTATAATAATTATATTAAATATAAATGTCATTAACACCCTAATTAAAAAGGAAAGACTGACAGATTTGATATGAAAACAATATACAATAACATACTATTCTAAATACAAAAATAGGAAGCTTAGAAGTGAAAGATAAAAAAGGTAAATCATAAAGACACTAATCACCAGAAACTGAAGTGGCTACATTAATGCCAGACAAAGTTGACATTAAGACAAAGAGTTATTATCAGAGATAAAGAGGGACATTTCATAATCATAAAAGTGTCAATCCATCAAGAAAGCAGAAGGACCTGAATGAGTATTCATGTAATAACAAGAGCTTCAAAATGCATAAAACACAATCTGGTAGAACTGAAAGGAGAAATAGAAAATTCACAATGACTACTGGAAAATTTAACATTTATCCAACAGTCAAACTAAATAAGTAAACAAAAACACAGGAAGAATATAAAAGATTTGAAAAGCACTATCAATCAAAGTAGGCTGATCAAGATTTATATGTCACTATACTCAGTAGCTGAAGAGCACATTTTTTTTTCAAGTACATAAGAAACAGTCAGTCACAAAGGTATTCCAAACACCAGACCATAAATAAAGTCTAAGTGAGTTTCAAAAAAAAAATGAAATTCTGCACAATATGTTACTGCATTACAACATAATGAATTACCAAACAAGAAGACATCTGTAAAATCCTCAAATATTTGGAAATTAAACAACACATTTCTAAAGAACACAAAAATCAAAGAAAAATTCACAAGGGAAGTTAGAAAACATTTTGAACTTAAAAATAATAAAACATAAAATTTGTGTATCAACTAATCTAAGTAGTGCTTAGAGAGAAATTCTTTAGTTCTATTTATTTTAGAAAATAAAAAATATTTAAAATTGATGATCCAAACTTCCACTTCAAGGAGGTAGAAAGAACAAATAAAACTCAAAGGAGGGATATGATAATAATACGAAAAAATTAATATAAAATGAAAAAACAATAGAGACAACAAAAAAACAAAAGAGCAACATGAATCTGATAATGAAGAACAAAGCTGAAATATATATACCATCTAATTTCAATTACTAGAAGTAATCAGTAATTAAGATCTGATGGTGTTTTCAAAAAGAGAGACAAGTAAATGAAAAAAGCAGATTAGAGCCCAGAAAGAGAGCCGTGCATATGGTAGCTGAATTTTTACAAAAATACCAGAGTAATTCATTGGAAAAACTGTCTTTTCAACAAATGGAATTGGAACAACTGGACAACCATGTGATAAACAAACAAACAATAAACAATAAACTTGAGTTCCTAGGCTCAGCAGTAAGGAAACCGACTAGTATCCATGAAGACACAGATTTGATCCCTGGTCTTGTTCAGTAGGTTGAGGAGCTGGTGTTGCCCTGAGCTACGCTGTAAGTCACAGACATGATTCGGATCTGGTGTTGCTGTGGCTGTGGCGTAGGCTGGCAGCTGAAGCTCCAATTCTACCCCCCTAGCCTGGGAACTTCCAAATGCTGTGGGTACAGCCCTAAAAAAGGAAGGTTGACTCATTTCATGCTATACACAAAAATGAATTCAAAATGGATCATAGACCTAAACAAAAAGCTAAAAATATAAAACTCTTAGAATATAACACACAAAAAAATCTTAGTTATCTTATGGCAGGTAAAAATGACACAAAATACACAAACCGTTAAAGGAATAATAAAGGACGTATATTCTATTAAAATTCAAGTCTTCTACTCTTAAAAAAATTAAGAAAATGAGAAAGAAAGTCAGACTGGAAGAAAAAATACATATATAAAACATACATCTGACGAAAGACTGGTATCCAGAATATATGAAGAAAACTTACAAGTCAATTGAAAGAACATAAATAAACCAACAATAAATGAACAAAACATCTGAATAGACACACACATACAGAGATATCTGAATGGCCAATAAGGACAAGAAAAGATGATCAGAAGCATTAGTCATCAGAAAATTACAAATTGAAATCATAATGAGATACTGCCAGACACTTACTGTAATGGCTAAATTTAAAAACCTGTTGGAGTTCCCGTCGTGGCTCAGTGGTTAATGAATCTGACTAGGAACCATGAGGTTGCGGGTTCAATCCCTGGCCTCCCTCAGTGGGTTAAGGATTCGGCGTTGCCGTGAGCTGTGGCATAGGTCACAGACGCAGCTCGTATCCCACGTTGCTGTGGCTGTGGCGAAGGCTGGCAGCTACAGCTCCTGTTAGACCCCTAGCCTGGGAACCTCCATATGCCGTGGGTGCAAAAAGACCAAAAAATAAAATAAAATAAAATAAAAACCTGTTAATATCGAGTGTTGGTAAAGATGTAGAGCATTTATAACTTTCGTACAGTGCTAGTAGGAATACAGAATAGTACAATAATTTTAGAAAACATTTTTCTTTTTTTTCTTTTTTTTTTTTTTTTTTTTTTTTTTTTTTTTTTTTTTTTTTTTT
>PVHT021183666.1:30775145-30825107 GCA_004024745.2 Catagonus wagneri
ATTAACCACTGCGCCACGACGGGAACTCCTAGAAAACATTTTTCAATTGTTATACATACACTTATTACATGACTCAATAGTTATTTTTAATATTAACCTAAGAGAAATAAAACCATACGTTTACAATGAGGATTGTACATCACAGGTCAAATTGCCTTTATTTGAACAAAGTTGAAGGTATCATGCACCCTGACATCAGACTATATCATAGTAATCAAAATAGTATAGTGTTGGCAATAAAAAGACATATAGATCAATGAAACAGAATTAAGAGCCCAGAAATAAACCCACATATATATGATCAACTAATTTACAACAAAAGAGCTGAGAATATACATTAGAGAAAGGACAGTCTTTTCAATAAATGGTGCTGGCAAAACTGGACAGCCATATGCAAATGAATGAAATTTAAACACTCTCTTACACCATATGCGAAAATTAACTCAAAATGGATTAAAGATTTGACCATAAGACCTAAAAACATAAAATTCCCGGAAGAAAACATAGGCAGTAAGCCCCCGACACAAGTCTTGGCAACAATTTTAAGTCCGACACTAAAAACAAATGCAAGAAAAGGAAAAATAAATTAATGGGACTATATCACACTAAAAATCTTCTTCATAGCAAAGCAAACCATCCACAAAATGAAAAGGCAACATATTGAGTGGGAGAAAATATTTTCAAATCCTATATCAAATAAGGGCCTAATATCCAAAATATACAAAGAACTCACGCAACTCAATAGCAAACAATCTGATTTTAAAATGGGCAGAAAATCTGAATATACATTTTTCTAAGGAAGATATACAGATGGCCAACAAGTACATGAAAAAAAAGATCAAAATATTATCACAGAAATGCATGCAAAACCATGATGAGGTACCACTTCATATCTATTAAAATGCTATTATCTATAATTGAAATAAAATTCATTAAGCAAAAAAAATAAAATAAAATGCTATTATCAAAAAGACAAGAAATAACAAATGTTTTTGAGGATGTGGAAAAAAGGGAACCTCTGCATACTATTGGTAGAAGTGTAAATTGGCACAGATACTATAAAAAGTGGTGTGCAGCTTTCTCAAAAATATTAAAAATACAACTACCATATGATTCAACAATTCCACTTCTTGCTATTTACCTGAATAAAATGAAAATACTAACTCAAAACGTTATAGTCACCCCCATATTCATTGTAGATTCACCTATAATAGCCAAGATATGGAAATAACCTAAGTATCCATAGATGGATGAATGGATGAAATAATTGCTACATACTATATGTATATAATAGAATTTATTCAGACTTAAAAAAGAACAAAATTTTGCCATTTATGACAACATGGATGGGCCTCAAGGGCATTATGCTTAGTGAAATAAGTCAGAGAAACACAAATACCATAGGATATTTCTTACACGTAAAATCTAAATATAAACAAAAACAAAAAATGAACCTTATAGACACAGAGAACAGATCTGTGGTTGCCACAGGCAAGGGAGTGGAGGTCGGAAACAGCACAGATATCCATCAACTGGTGAGCATATAAATAATATATGGTTTATTTATACGATTGACTACTATGCCAAAACAAAAAGAAACATTTCTTATTCATGCAACAACAGGGATGAATTTCACAGATATTACTCTAAGTGAAATAGTCTGGATGCAAAGGAATATATACTGTACATACTATAATATGTAAATAAGCAAAGGTACATGGGTATGTAATTCATCTCTTTTTACCATAGTAAAAGATTTAGAAAAGACTGACTTGGAGGCAGTACTTGTGAACTCTCTGGAGTGATGAAAATATTTTACATATTGATAGAGACATGAGTTTCATATGTATAAGCGTTTGTCAAAGTCACAAAGTGCATTTCAGCCTGTATCACTTATAGTTCAAAAAAGAAAAGAAAAAAAAAGCTGGTATAGCCACAGTAAAGTCAGACAAGGATATTATTTTTAAGGCAAATATATTTGAAATAAACATATACAATGAATAATGGCAAATGCCAAATCCCTCTATGAAGATATAAAAATTCTAAACCTATATGTACCTAATATCATAGCTTCAAAACTCAAAAAGGAAAAAAAATTGGTATAATTCTTTTAATCAAGTAAAGAGTATCTATTTAAATCTGTAACATTTTGGCTGAGAAAGATTCTTGAGAAATAGAATCCATGAAAAAAATCAAATTGAAATTATAGAATCAGGAAGAATACAAAAACTGAAATTAAGACCTCAACTGATTAGTTTAACAGTAGGTTTAGCTAGTCATCATTGTACTGGAGGAAAAGGATTAGAAACTTTAGCAGAGAACTTTGAATAGTTCACCATTAAGTACTAAGTTTTAAAGGAAACATTTAGCAGAGTTAAAACCAACATATATTCCTTTAAAACCACCACAGGGAAAAAGTAATGAAAGAAAGAATAGTCCAAAAAAAACAGCAAGGAAGGATCAAATATAATAAACATAATAGAACAAGAACAAATGAGCATACCAGTTATGACAAGAAATATAAATAATTTAAACTTTTCAATTAAAAACAGATGTTTTCCTCAGCAATATTTATACTGCAAATATATTAGAAACATACATATCCAACTTCAGGGAAAGGTTATATGAGTGGTGTTTCAACCCTCAATAGAATACTATGTCATAATTTAAATTCATATTTACCAAAATGTTTAATAATTTGGGAGATGCATATGTTAAACTATGAAAAAATAAGGATTCCCAATTCTTATATAGTATCATATCTAAATATATATTTAATAGAAAAACAAAGTAGAATAAAATTACCAAATGTAGATCTGTAGGTAACAGCAGTTATTTACAGACAAGAGAGGTACAGTTTGTTCTATTTGTTATTTATCCTTCCTCTGAATATATAAGATTCCTCCAACTGGAATATATTGCTTGTATTTGTTTAACTGTTTTTTTATTAATATACAAGCAATACATGAATATAATAATGGTGTAAAAAGCATAAGTATTAATAAAATAAAAATTACCTTTGACATTTTGACCTGCCCTCTTCCTATTCCTGTCCTAGTCCCTTCTGTAAAAGTAACCACTGTTATTCTTTTTACTTCTCTCCAGATCACTTTTATATATTACTTTGATAGAGGCAGTGAGTAATAAAAATGGAAACAACTTTTTCAACAAACCGTAAAACAAGGCTCAGCGACTATATATGTAGGATGCCATAATGAAATGTCTGTCTCATAGAGAGCTGGAGTCAGGTGAAGTCTGATCTTCTTCCAGTTTGAGTTCTATTATACAAATCTACCACGAGTTCTCTGAGAGGAAGAGAGACTGGAATACGGGTTAGGCATGGCTGAAAGGATGAAATTAGGTTTGGCCTGCATTTGGAAGTTTGGGTGGGATATGGACATGTTGAGGACAGGCTGAGAGCCTTCTCAGTTGGCTGTGAGTAGGATGAAGCCATTAGAAAAAACACGGCAGAGAGCAATTCAGCTGGAGGAAAAGTTATGCAATAAACAATAGAGAGAGAAAGCAAGCCACATGGAGACATCAAAGACAGGTTTCAGAAGGCCTTGGCTTGAATGGTCAGTATGTGTCCCTGTGCTTCTTCAGAAATTCTCTGATCTTATTAAATCAGCCACAACTGAGTCATATCTGAGGATGAGTTTTCTTGTTTGTAAAATGGGGATACAGGTTCTGTGAAAATTAAACTTGATAAAAAAGTGTAAGAACACTTGGCAGTGTGAGTTGATAATCACAGTAAAAGGTTGAACAGAAGGGGACACTGTTCTGGAGCCTTAGGCTTCTGGAAGCTCTTTCTATGGCTTCTCTGCTGCTGTTTCTGGAAACCGTGCAAAGCTCAAACCAGCTCCTATGACCAGAAAGATCCTAGCCAATGTTGGCACCGACTTCTCTGGGGAGTAGCAAATTCAATTTTCTGATGCCCCAAGGCAGACATTGTCCCTGCGTCCTTAGAGAACCACACATATGGTTTGGTGCGGTTTCTTCGAAAACACAATTGCTGTACACTTAGTCACTTCTTTTTCAAGGAAAATATAACACTAGCTACTGTACATGGGTATGTAACTCATCTCTTTTAATTAGATGCTAATTTATGACTCACTAGCTTTAATCATATCAATCTGGTAATACTATTTATGCCCAACAGAATAATGAACTACTTTATAAGAAGTGAGCGTGGCACATGTTGACATAGGGATGCATCCAGCCATAATTCGCTCTGGGTAAATATCCCACCCAGACTTGGATTCTGAACAATTTACAAGTCAGTGCTCACGTGATACAAGGGGGAGGACGGCAGAGACTTCCACATGGAGAGAGAGACAGAAAGGAGCAAGAGGCAGAGAAATGACATGAGGGAGTTTTTCTGACACGAGGGAGTTTTTCTCTAGGGAAGAGCCACAGTACTGGCCAGTTTTATCCTAGAGGTGAACCAGAGACAACATCTGTGTGAGAGAGTCCAGGAAGAGTTTTGCTACTATTTATATAGCACCTAAAGAAACTGCTTTCTGGATGAAGAAGAATGTGGCAGGCAGATGGCATGATTCTGATAAGGCCTGGCTACAGGTCCTGCTGTCACCAGCCAAGCTTGGAGGGTGGGAATGGGAACAAGACAGAATGGAACCAATCTGAGCCTAAATAAGGCAATTCTCAGGTCATTCTCCACAACTAGGAGAGTGGCCAGCAGCCAAATATTCCATGTCCAAATAGGTATGGTGACATCAGGCAAAACTCAGACAGGCTTTAACTAAGTCCAAGTCATCTCTTGAAGAGGAACGGAAAAAGCATGATAAAGGGTCAAAATCCAGGTGACGGATGACACTGAAAGTCCAAGTATGCAGCAGTTTTATGGCTCTTAGAAAACAGGTCTTAGCCAGTGCCTAGAAGGATAAAGAACTCTGTCAACCCCAGGAGAAGACTTGCAAGAAATATAAAGGACAGTAACAGTAATTATTTAGTGAGGAATTATTCTATGCTATGAAGTTTACATATATTTTTATATAGTGAGTTATGGAACAGGTTTCTTGCTCCCATTTAACAGATTAGGAATATGAGGCTTAGAGCAAATAAATAGCCACCATGTGTTATATATATATATATATATATATATATATATATATATATATATATATAAAATATATATATATATATATATATATATATACAGAGGAAGTGGCAAAGCCATGGTTCAAACCTAGCACTTTGACTCACAGACCCTGTTCTTGAATATTATGCTCTGTCCACCCCTCTACCCTTCTTCCACATCCCCCATCCACATCTGCTCCCTGAACCTCCCCACCTCACCACCTACAAGCTACAGGCTTTGTCAAAGATGTCAGCATCTCAGAAGAGCTAGCTGGTCAGTAAGAATTGCTAACAGGAAAACTGAGGCAGAAGTTCATTTTCATAGTCCGGGATACTAATGACAGGAAGGCGATAAGATAATTTGGTGAGAACACGGGATTCCTGCTTCAAGTCTGATCCTAGCCCCGTTTTCCCCACTGACTGATAAAGCATTTTTGTCCAGATCAGCATTGCTTCAGGACTTGGATGGTGGGTTGAAAAGTAAAGGCTAAGGCCCTTACAGTGGCCTACTACCCACTCCACGATCTGGCCCTGGTATCTATCTTTCTAATGTCCTCTCCTTCACACTCCCTCTCAGCCACACTAGCCATTTTGCCAGTCCTTTAAGTCAAACACACTTATAATCCAGGGCTTTGCTCTGGCTGTTTCTTTAGCCTGGAACTCCCTCCTCTAGATTCGCTCCACAAAGGTAAGTATTTCTGCATGTTTTACCCCAGGCACAAAGAAAGTTTCTGGCTCTTAACAGATAATAAATATGCACTGAGTGGTCTTGGTTTGCCAGTGCCCTTCTAGAAGAGCTATTATTCTGTTACCTTATCCTGATAGTTTCTCTGTTCCCCTGCCAAGATTTGCCCTGCCCTTTTCCCTAAGTTGGTCCCATGTTTCCCTTCTACTGTGTTAAGCCATCACCACAGAGAGCCTGGCAGCCTGGTATTCCAACTTCTTAGAGAAAGTAAGCTTTTTTTTTTTTTTTTGGGGGGGGGTGGCCACACTCGTGGCCTATGGAGGTTTCCAGGCTAGGGTCAAATCGGAGCTGCAGCTGCCAGCCTATGCTACAACCACAGCAACTTGGGATCCAAGCCACATCTGCCACCTACACCATAGCTCACAGCAACACGGGATTCTTAACCCACTGAGCAAGGCCAGGGATCAAACCTGGATCCTCATGGATACTAGTCAGGTTCGTTAACCACTGAGCCATGACGGGAACTCCAAGAAAGTAAGCTTTAGTTCTGTGAATCTAACAGACATTCAATAAATGCTGGCTGGAAAGATGGGATGAGTATTACAGATCAGTCCTAAAAAAATAAGTAGGGGTTTGAGAGGGCTCAGTGAAGAGGGGTTTTTTGAGCTTGATCTTGAAGGATAAACAAGGATTGACAAGGAAAGGAGCTATTTCAAGCAGCAGGAACTGCTTGCATGAAACCATTCAGCAGATGTGTGTCTCCCCACCCCTGGCATTGCATGTTCATCCTTATTAATAACAAGAACATATTTTTTCTTGGTATGATTACCCCTCCCCCACTCTCAGTCCATATGCCCTTCAACTCCACCATGGATGTGGCCCCAGCCTGGCAAATCAGAGCTTTGCCTGCTTCTGACTGCAGTGATTGGTTCAGGGATAGGTACTGACCTAATTTGGGCCAAGGAGAGCCAGGTCCAGGAACACTGCTCAAAAATACATTCTTGACTTTTTGTGTGGCAGAATTTGGAGGGGGGAGGATATGAACAGGGAGTGCGGCCACCCTGCCATCAGAAGAGATCACCAAGAAAGTTTGCAAATGGACTCGACCCTAAGGGATAAATCCAGAGCCAGAGAGGGATCCAGTTCTGGTGTCACTGCCCATCACCAGATTTGCACTTGAATGTCTTTTTTGTTTGCTTGTTTTTGTTTTGGGGGGGTATGGAACGGTAGAGGAGCAGTGAATTCACATTTTTCCTAGGCTATTTTTTTGGCCTTTCCCACAGCATGTGGAAATTCCCAGGCCAGTGAACAAACCCACACCCCAGCAGTAATCCAAGCCACTGCAGTGATAATGCGGGATCCCCTACATACTGCACCACTACAGAATTCCTTTCCTAAGCTATTTTGTGTTGACTTTCCTACTGCTTGTGACCACATGTACCCTGATGTATAGCAATGAAAGCAAAAAAAAAAAAAAAAAAAACAGAATATAATGTGTTAAAATAGTAAAAAAAAAAAAAAATTTAAATTTGAGGGACATAGAGACTGTCTACCTTGCTTGCAGAAGAGGATACTAAAACCCAGAGAGGAGAAGAGGTTCCCTGGAGTTTCATATCTAAAGAAGGACAGAGTCAGGAGGACAGAGAAGCAGCACAGAAAAGGGACAAATCTTAGGGAAAAGGAGGCAAGAGGTGACAGGCACTAACTGTCCTCCCTTGCCTTGTAAGCAGTAGGACTTGAAGCCATAGAGTCGAGCTGAGCAGTGGTCCCGGACATCACCCCACTGCCTGCTAAGAGGATTCCACAGCCACTCGGCCAGTGCACGGCCAGCGGTGGCCTGGTGGTTAATGCTAGCACGACACTCAGGCTGCAACCCGACAGTTTTCCCAAAGCCTTCCTTTGTGTAACCAAGACGTGAAATTACAGACTTTTGCTTTATGAAACAGTTTTTTAAATTAGAAAGACCCTCACACAAATCCTGCACCAACACTTTCAATAATATATGTTTTTAAAACTGCAAATGGAGAACCAGGATGGCTCTCAGAGCTGGATGCTTTTTCCCCCCAACAGATGGATAGACAAGTGACTTATGCAGATGCGGTATATACATTCCGCACAATTTGACCATGGTTAAAGGGTATTTATATTCTGATGCAGATAAAATTGAACATGTCAACACTAATGCATTTTTCGAGGAGAATCACTACTTTCACCATAATTTCCATGGAAAATTTGTGTGCACACGCAGTAATAGACACATTTATAACATCAAAAGGATTCAATTTTCTTTTCAATCATACCACAGTATGAATCGCTTTTCCTATTGAATTTAACAATGAAGCACATTACCAGAGTCTAAAGGATGGGACACTTCGTCTTGCTCTTATGAAAGTACGTCAAACAATGGGTAATACATCACACAATGTCTCGGGTTAACTGAGCCTTTACACAGGCTGGCTGCTAATTTGCTTGGGCCAGCAGAATGTCACTTTTATTTAATTTTGCCAATAAGATCAGCAGGGATCCAAACTCTGTTTAACTCCCAGTTATTAAAAGAGGTTTTTCTTGTTACACGGAGAACTCATTAATTCATGTCTCTCCTAATTCAGAATCTGAGGTCTTTGGAACAGGAGGTAGGAGGTGCTTTATCTCTGCTATGAGTAAATTTCACCCAGCACACAAGTTTCTGTGCAGATTGCTTAAGCTGCAGAAGAGACAAAGTCTTTCAAGACCCGTGGAAGAATCTGACATGTTAATTACAAATTGTACCTCAGTAGTTACCAGAGCAGATCATCTAAAGGACTCCAGAAGGGAAAACTTTATCCTACCTTTATTCACTCAGTTACTTGGTTATTCATCCAGTCTTTTAATCATCCATCCAGTCACCATCCCTACAATCCATTCATTTACTGAGAATTTATTGGGGCTTTTCTATTCTTCAAGGCCTGAGTTTGGAGCTTAGGTTACAAAATGAAAAACACATCACCCATTGAAAGGGCTCTCACAGTTCAGTAAGGGAGGCCACTGGTTTGTGCAGGATGTTCCATCTGCCCAAGTCCCATCCCTACACCCCTGAGATTCATTTTCCATTCTTCTTGACCCCATTCAGCTCTGGAAGGCCACTGAACTTCAGTGTCCTCCCTTGCCTACTGGCTTCTGGTTCAGTTTGGTCAACAGGAGGCACTGGGAGGTCAGCGGGAAAAAGAGCAATGAGATCAGGTATCTATTCCCAGCTCCCTCCAGGCAGAGACACCAAGGGCTGGCTGATTCCCTCTATCGGTGGTCCAGCTCCTGGCAGGTAACCACTCCCTTCCCCTGTCCCTCAGACCTGGGGTGGTGAGAAGGCCCCGACACAAACATCTCTGGGGTTCTGCACTAGTTCTTGTTGTTTTCCCTAAGCCTTGCCCCCATCTTTGTAAATGCTTATTTGTTAAACTCCTCAAATTACCCACTATGAGTGTGTCACTTTTTTCCTGACTGATACACAGGTGAACCAAAATTCACATGCAAAAATAGAATGGGCTTATGATAATGAGCCAGAAAGCTGGGAACCCAGTAGAAAAAGGAACACAATTTACAGAATTTGTTTCCCAGGTGTCAGTTACATTCCCGACTGTACTTTAAATAAGCAGGTTGCATTTGCTTAAAAAACAGATCAATAATTTTGACCCTCCACAAATTTCAATTGCTCTTTCCTATCCAGTCCAAGAAGCTGAGTTTTGTTTTGTATAGATGTTACCAGTTCTTAAAGTCAGAAATGGTAACACTCAAATGAGTGTTGAGGTTTGGAACTATGGCTGAGGAGTGAATATAGATCAGGCTTTGTTCCACGATAGGTGTCTTCTGTATTTACTGGCTTGTGTCAAAAACCTCATTTTTGCTGCCTGGGAAGAAAAGAGTTGCCCGGAAATTGGGATCCTGAGGAAATGATAGGGTCTTCGTGGGTTTAAAAATCTATCTTTTCTCACAATGCCATCAGTCTCTTCAGTACTTTCATGAAGAATGTCAATTGGCCTAACTCTGTCACATTCAAAGAGCCCATGGATTTCCACAAAGCAGCCAATTCCTGAAAATGTATTTCAACTTCTTCAAGGTAGTTTTCTATCATTTTTATCATATAAATAACATACATTTAAAGGGTTATTTCTCTTAGGATGAAGTACTTAAAAAGCTTTATTAACATGTTTTTAGTTTGTTGATTGTTGGAAAGTAAATCAAGTTAAAGATTTCTATTCAAATTATGTCATCTTGATCAGACATTAAGTCACTTAAGATGTGTTACAGTTGTATTGTTAAAACTAGAATTAAACAGACACACTAACCTGGGAAATAAAAGATTAGGCTTCTTGGCGCCTTGGTGTCAGTTCTCTGGGAGACGTGACTGCAGCACCAGCACGGGAAAGGATGAAGCTAGAAAGTATCAGAGTACTCAGCTCCTGGCCATGGTCCCCAGCTCCATCTCATACAACCCTGCCCTGCTCACCACGTTCCAACCACCTTGGCCTCTGTGTCCCGTGGACAAGTCAGATACCTGTGAAACAGGGTCTTTGCATGTGCTACTGCCTCTTTCTGGAATATTCTCCTCACTTCTTCCTCTGGCCAAATTCTGTGTCTCCTTTAAGTCTCAGTGTAAAACACCACTCCCTCTGGGAAATTTCCCAAAGAGATAACATCCCTCCCACCCAACTGCAACTCTCACTAGGCCAAGACTCCCTAGTTTGCCCTCCCACAAACCAAATTTTTATCCTTCTTAATCTCAGCTGTACTTGAAAAGTTGTTAGTGTGCTATTGTGTTTAATGTCTATGTCCCTTGCTTTATTATAAATGTTATCTGGAATTGAGGCTGTCTTGTTTACGCAAGTTTATTACCTAGGGTGATGTCTGCTGCAAAACAGATGCTCAGTAAATATCTGCTGAATTACTGTGTGGATTAAGGCATGTTTCTTGTTTTCTGATTCCTATAGCTAACCTCTACCCTGTAGCTTAGAACTAGAACTTCACTCCAGATGCTCAATGGACTGGTTGTAAGAATTACATTCTATCTTACCTGGGAAGAAGTTTTTCTTACACGAGCATCTCCAGTGGTTTGGAGAATGCCCAAGGAAATCTTCAAAGTCAAGCCTGACTCACACTGGGGAAGATCCTAAGAACCTCTTTGCAGAGGGAAACATTCCTCCATTCTCCCATTAAATCCTAGGTCTAGTTTACTCACATGTCAATCTCTACTAAATATATGGCAGGAAGAGTGATAAAGGGAGGGTTTCATGTTCATTTTGAGTGGAAATAAAGACAATAAAAAATGAATAAATTACACATGATTCAAGAAGTAAAGTTCAACTTGCTCTTTCACCAAAGTGCTGTCTTCTAGACCGTAAACTTGAAATAATGGGGTGAAAGGGCAGTAGAAAGAAACAGCACTAAAAGGAAGAAGGCACATGAGAGCGTATGTGTATGTGTGTGTCTCTGAATGCAAGTGCATGCATTTCCATCCACGCATGGGTGAGGGTCTGAGGGAAATCTACTTTGCAAGTTTCAAAATAGGGTGAGAAGAAAGGATCATTTTTCCACCTTTAGTTACAAATATTCTGAAGAAGTCCAGAGGTGTTATGTGGATGAAGGGAAATGCTGATGGCAGTGACTGAGTTGAACAGGGAAAAAATTAAGCTGACAAATTCCTCCCAGCATACAGCTAGAACCTGAAGTTCACTGGAGGGAAAACAAGCCAACCCAGAAGGCATCCTGAGGCAAAACTTGAAAAGCAGCAGTGAAAATCCCTAACTTGAGTAAACTCAGAACCCTAGACTCCTAGTGATAGAGGAACGTCTATCTTCTGTGGACTGTCTCCCTGTTGGGGAGGTGAGTATGGAAGGTAGAAAGGAACTGAGCTATAGGAGAAAATAAATAAATACATACAAGTAAGAAAGGGAACACCAAAAAAGAACGAAACAGAGAGTATCTTCAAGTGACTAATAAACATTGTTCTTCGTATTTGGAATTTGGAAGAGAACTAAAGGAGGCCTGTGCCCACAGGAATGAAGAAAACATGAAAGGGCAACGTGGCCATAAAGTGTGTGAGTGTATGTATATATGTGTGCATCTGTGAATATTGTCCATACTTATCCTGCAGGTTCACAGAATATATACGTGTGTGCAGTAAAGACAGATTCATGTGTAGACACACGAACAGGTATACATCATTTTTTTCTATATAGGCACATGCATGCCTGTACTAAAAGGAATAGCATCAAAGTTCAGGATAGTCAGAATTATTCATACTTTAGAGGTAAAGGCTGATAACACTACTGTTTTCTGTGTTGTGACGAGCATTTTATGTCCATTTTCTCGGTTAATTCATCAAGTCCCCTGAGGTTCAAATTAGTATCCTTGTTTGGCAGATAAATCCTCTGAAGCTCCGGGAGTTTATGTGACTTGGCCATGTCACACAGCTGCTAAGTGAACCTAGATCTCTCTGGTACTGCAGGTCAGGACCTGGGCACCAATTAATGCGTGGCCTAGAGCCCCACCTCCTGCAGCCCAGCCGGGCATGAACATATGCCTTCTCTTAACATATTTTAAGACATCTTCACTCTGCTTCTCAAACAGTAGCAGGCTACGCGTCCCTGTCCAACCAGAACAGTGTCCCTGCCCCCAACAGAAACTTCTGAGAGCAAGACTTCCTCTGTTTCACTCCCTGTTTTCCCTATTGTCCTGCACAGTCCCTGTCACCATGTAAGAGTTCAGTAAATATTTACTGAATAAATGGATGAATGAGTAAACAGATGGTAACGCTTGCCTAAATTATATAACATGTTTTTTTAAAGAAATCCCATCTATTATCTTTCAAGTACTCAGAACAACTAGCTAACATATAAATTCCCCCGAGGGGACGCACTTGAATACAAAAAGATGTGCATAATTTGTAATTAGCATATCAAGCACATTAGAAAGCAGTAGCATTGCCCTCCAGTCCTTGTTTGTACTTCTCCTTAGCTTCGTAAACACTTTCTTCAAAGAACAAACAGACTTCCATCCAGCGCCCATCCAAATGAGCACAAGTTCTCACTTATCAAGGTCCTGGCCAAGGGAGTTTCGCCTGGTGGACCAGGGCATGTCCTCTCCAGCTCCCCAGGGTCAGAATCTAGCAACACCCTCTTCATCAGCTGTCCCGCCCTCCAGCCACATGAATGGGAACGACTCCTGCACCTCTGCACATTGGTGAGGATGAGGATCTCAAAGTCAGGTTTTCCGTGATTTTTCACAGGATAAAACACCTCAATATCCTGCCATGGAGATTCCTGTGCCTTCACACATCTCAAGAATATATGCTCAGGCTGGCAGAGGCTGGCCGCATGCTGACGCCTGAAGCCTGGTTGGCCACCCACACCCTGTCGTCTAAGGGTAAGCTCCTAGCGCAGGCTGGCAGTCAGTCCTTGCCACGTGGGGGTGCCCTGAACACCACACTCTGTGGTCAGGCACCAGCGAAAGGCAGGGCGGGGAGGAAGAGAAGTGGGGTGAGGGTCTCAGAACCCAGACTGCGCGGCCATGGGGAAGTGTTTAAATGCCCTGAGCATATAATTGCCCACCCATAAAAGGAGGCTGATGATAATATTTAATTTACAAGGAGGATGAAGTGGATCACATAACCATTAACCTCATACCTAGCCATTTCTGACTTCTGATTTGAAAAAAAAACTATGGCATTAGCTTTGCCTCCCAGTACAGCTTGTAGAAACAGGTTCTAAGCAGTGATTTCTATTTTTTCAAACTTGCCTTATGGGAATGTCTCACCTTCTTCTTCCCACTTAACTTCAGCCTGTCACATCCCATGCCATGTTGTTTCTGTTTCACTGCCCTGGGTGAGGGAGGTGTTGTGGGGGGGCGGTGTGTGGCTGCTCTCAGGCTGGGCAGATTGGGCTTTAGTCCTGGCTTAGGCACTCCCTGAATGAATGACTATGGCCACAAGGTTGTACCTCTCTGAACTTCAGCTTCCTCACTGATGAAATGACAAGAACAATCCCCATTCACTCATTCATCTATCCATCCATTCTTTCAGCAAATATTCATTGAGGGTTTGCGATAGGCCAAGGGTTATACTAAATGCCAGGCACATAATCCTGAACTGCCTCAAAGGGGCTTAGGTTCTAGTGGAGGATGACACAGTGTAAAAGCATAATAATGAAGATAGATAGATGGATAGAAAGAAAGAAAGAAAGAAAGAAAGAAAGAAAGAAAGAAAGAAAGAGAAAGAAAGAAAGAAAGGAAGGAAGGAAGGAAGGAAGGAAGGAAGGAAGGAAGGAAAGAAAGAAAGAAAGAAAGAAAGAAAGGTAGAATGAGTATAGATACACAGTAGTACATACATTGTGTATATACATAGCCAGAACTACCATAGAGGAAAAAAGAAAAACAGAGAAGGGGATATGAAGTAGTATGGGAGATATGATTGGGGCCTCTCTTATTAGATGGCATATATTAGTAAAGACCTGAAGAAGGAAGAGAGCTGGCCATGAGGACATGTAGGGTAAGCGCATTCTAGGCAGAGTAAATAGCAAGTGCAAAGGTCCTGAGGCAGGAACTAGACTAGAAAGTTTGAGGTTTGAAGATGGAGTCCAATGCTGTAGAACGGAGTGGGACAGAGGGACAGCAGAGCAGAGAGCAGGAGAATGAAATCAAGTCCCCCTAAAACTGAGTTTCCCTGCCAAATTCATGATTAACTTCCCTATCCCAGACTGTATTCCCCTTTTCATCCCACCCTTTTCCCTCTCAGCATTGAGAAGTATCAAAGGGGATCTGAAATGGAGCACGACTTTGGGTGTGTTTGGGGGGAGAGGGTCCTCCTGGGAACAAGCTCTCTTCTATGTTCCCCAATTTTTTTTTTTTTTTGAGGAAAAAATCTTTAGTCTTCTGGGCCCTCCCAGAGTTCCAAAGAGTATCTTCAAGCACCTAATCAGGGAAGTGAGAAAAGGCATAAACAAAGGAAAAGAAGTCAAGCAAGTAATGACAGCTTAAACAGTAGTTCAGTTCAGTTCTTCCTCAAAGGATATACACGACAATCTAACGCGTATCTTCAAGATCTAGAAAAAAACTAATATCCACCCCCCAGCTAGGTGGATGTTAGTGACTACATGCTGACCCCAAGCCTCTAGACCCCAGACTGGCTGGAATCAGAAGTTTGATGGTTAAGAGTCCCTAAACCTATTACCTCATTACCAACCAATCAGAAGAAAGTATGAGCTGCAACCCTCACCCCAAATGTTGCCTTTAAAAACTCTTCCCTAAAACCATAGAGAGTTCAGGTCTTTTGGTCTCCAGGAGAACAGAAACTCCTTTGTCTGGAACCTCACTCTATGAATCTCTTTATTTGTCTTGTTGATTGATTCATACCCTTTAAAGTCTTTTGTAATAATCTAGTGGGTAAACAAGTTTCCTGAGTCTGTGAGTTGCTCTAGCAAATTAATCAAACCCAAAAGGAGATGATGGGAACCTGCGTTTTATAGTCAGTGCAGGGAACAACTTAGACCTATGATTGGCATTTGAAATGGAGGCAGTCTTGTGGGACTGAACCCTAGCCTGTGTAATCTGAAACTATCTCTGTATAGATACTGTCAGAACTGAGTTGAATTGCAGGGCATCCAGCTGGTGTCCAAAAAGTGCTTGGTGGTGTAGGGGAACCCATCTTGCCCCAAAGGTGGAAGTGACTCTTCAAAACACGTTTTAGCACGAAAGTGGAGATTCTGCTATGGCCATTTTGATGTGGTCTGGGTTCAAAGGTAGGGTAGGTAGGCAATGATGGTATGTGTTGTAATCCTGACTTGATAAGGGATAATGGGGAGGAGAGGGCATGTCGAAATGTCCCTATCATTAAAAATCAGCAAGGCCATTTCTAAGTGACTGGATTTCGAGGTCACTGTTCTTCTATTACATCTTTGACCTCTTGAGCCACCTATATTTACAGATTTCTCAGTTTCTCCCATCTATCTGATAGACCAGTCTGTACTATGAGGAAGGGAATCATAACAGATGAATCATTCACAAAAAAACTAGAGACATGAGCTAAATGAACCTATTGCTAATGTTTGGAAAAACCTAATAACCATCTTAATTCTCACAACAACTCTATGAGGCATATACTACTAATATTCCCATTTTACAGAACAAATGCAATGAGAATCAGAGAAGTTAAGCATCATGACTGGGATCACAGAGCTAGGAGTAGTGGAATTGGGGCTTAAGCCTTTTCTGTCCAATCTTATAATGCTTTCACGCACTGTTTTCTGTGAGAAAACATTGAGGGGTGTTAACATAGCTCATGAGCCTTTGGGCTTCCACTCCCCTAGCACCAGAACTAAGCTAGCGCTTGGAGAACTTTAGGAAATCAATAAACCAAACACTGAGTAACAACAAACCAAACATATTCTGTAATAAGAGCTAGTTAGTGTCACAGAGAATTTAAAAGGAATATACATTCTTCTCTATATGCTGCTTACACCTACCTGATTAGAAAAGCCTTCTCCGCAGTCATAGACTCTAACTAAGGCAATCCCTGATGCAAACACACATGTCCTGACTTATCCCCAGGCTTCACATGGTATATAGCACTGTAGGATGAGACCAGAGAATTTATGGACTGGGAATGGGAAGCAGAGGAGAAAAAAGGGGGCTGTTGATTTCCTATTATAACAAGTGAGATGCCAAAGACCAGTGAGAGTCAGGATCAAAATGATGTCCAGCTGGGGCTGCATGAAAAAGAAAAAGCAAATGTTCAAAAGGAGGGCAAAGAAATTAAAAAAGAGGGCGGATGATAAAAAAAGAAAAGAAAAAAAAGCAGAGCGATGAAAACAGAAGTTGGAGAAGGTGAAGAGGCAGCAGGTAAAAAGGAGGAGGACGAGGAAGAGGGGAAGAAGATGAGGTTGAAAGGGAGTCATTCTGCACCTGAGTGGAGCACAGGGAAACATTTTGCCCCTGCTCTGTAGAGCAGAGAGAAAGAGTATATTCACCACCAGGTGGCACCAGTGAGCCTCTTCTCTTCTTCAGTGTGGAATCTGGAGCAGGGGTTGATTTCTGTTCACCTGCTGGCAGGGCAAAGAATCATGGGTACTACTGGGGAAATCTCTCCATACTGCATGCTAGGTAATCCCACAAGACTCCAAGGGAAGAAACCGGGCTGCCCAAAGCAGAGTTCCGGTGCCCTCCTAACAGTCATGTGACCTTAGGTAAATTACCTCATCTCCTAGATGCTTGGTTTCCTCATCTATAAATCTGACTTATTTATGAAGATGCAGGGAATAAAAAAGGGTACTCTGAGTACTAGACGTAGTTCAAGGAGACTGTGGGGAAAGACGAGACCAAAGAGGCAGGGAACAGACTGTGAAAAAGAAAGCCATTGTTAAGGCGTCTGTATATTAAGGGAGATGGGAAAACAAAAGGTTTTCATCAGAGACAGGGAAAGAGAGTATGGCACAGTCCTAGGGCCTTGAAGGAAGAGAATGGGAGAGGGGTGGGGGCTGGAAAGCATCAGGAACTCCCTCTCTCTCTCTCTCTCTCTCTCTCTCTATCTCTCTCTCTCCCTCTCTCTCTCCACACACACACACACACACACACACACAGTTATTTAAGTAATACTGAGGGAGTAAGAAGAGTTTGAAAAAGGAAAGAATGCCCAAGAGTCAAGGCTTGCAGAGTAAGGGCTGAAAAGCACTGACCAGATCTGGTCCCATCCTAGGTCCATTCCTGCAATAAGCCTTGTCTCTCAAAGTAAGACTTAGTCCTGGTATGGTGCTAAGTAAGAAATCAGCATTCATCCCATTCCCCTCCAGGTTGCCAAGAGGAATCTCTTCCTGGGTGAAGCCATTTTAACTGTTTGAAGACATTCTGAAGATAATTTGTTTGAACCTATCCATCACTTCAGCAACAAAGCCCCCCTCCCCAACTTCCTCTCCCATAGGTGATATTTGGGGGCTGAGATCTGACGTGCCGGCACGCTGGTCCTTTGGATTAAAATATAAACATTTTTGCATTTTAAAAATAAAAATAATCATAACCCTTAATAGCTTTCACTTTATATAGTAAAACCAACAGGTGTATTAATATCTGTGTAGTGAAATAGCTATCTAAATTAAACATGCTACTATTTAAAAAAAGACTTCCTTCCTCAGGTAATGTCTTTGTTCCACTGAAGCTTCCCCTCTGCTGGCTCTAAGCTACTTCACTTTGGGTTCCCGTGGAATCTTCTCAGGCTTTCAGCCTTTTCTGTCAGAGTCTCCAAACTCTTTCTTGAGCACTGTGTTTTTCAAGAGAACCACCCATCAGGCAAGAGACTGAGTCCTGAGTTGGACGGAAGGGTGGCTTCATTCTGAGCTGGGCCAGCTTCTGGCCCGGGATGAGGCTGAGGGGACCCAGAGGTGTGGAAGCTCAGAACAACGTCCTGCACGATCAGCAGGCACTGGGCACCCCAACAAGTGGAGGGATGTCCTCTGCTCAGGCGAGTTATCCTGTCGCCTAAGGGCTGAGGCCAATCCTATCACAACTGGGAAAATCACCTATCTGTCTGGCATCAGAAAGTTTCACGACAGGATGTGGTGGAAAGTACATGGAACCAGGAGTCAAGACTCTCTAAGTGTCAATCCTTGTTCGACTTGGCATAGCTGTGTTGATTTTGGACAAAACCTCCTGAGAAGAGACTGGCCTCTTCGTACTGAAAATGAGAGATTAAGGCTCATTCAAATGATTCTAATGTTTTCGATCACCTAGAATCTATTTTTACCACCCCCTGCCCTGACTAAATCTTGTTTCAAAACTTTTGTTTGCAAAGTGTATCGATTATGTAATCATTTATTTTCGGTTTTATAAACCAAAGGTAGCTACAACTAGCTTCACTGAATTTGGATATTGGGGTTATATTCTCATGACTCCCCTGTGATTGAACACACCAGCGGTCTACGATGACCCAGCCATCAACCAGAACTTTTGATCGGTATGAAATAAGGAGGGTGGCCACATTCATCAGATGTCTTTCCAATTCAAAGTCAAGACTCTCCACAATGACTATTTGTTGACTGAATGGATGAGGAGATCAGTGAATGAAGGCATAAGCAAAGAAACAAACTGAGTAATAACTTATGAATTTGAAACCAAAAAGTCAGTTAGAAGTCCCATGTCTATCTCTGTTTTCTTATCTGGATGGGCCAGGGAGGCTATGCTGGAGACCAAGAGCCCATAGCTGTGTGGCTCTATGAGGTAGTTTTTTTGCTTCTGGAAAGTTGTCTCATACCCCCAGTCTGGTCCCTAACTCTACTTCTTAGCCCCAGGATCACAACCCTCAAAATTCTGTAATTTCCATCCCTCCCCAGCAGCTCTGAAGGAGAGCTGCTAAAGCCCCTCTTCCTCTCTCTCTCTCTTCCCTCATCTCTTTCCCCTCACCCCTCCTGTGACTATCTATCTTGCAAGTCCAAGCATTGTGGCTCCTTTGAAGAATGAGCATGTGGCTGCAGTTGAGTCCCAGGTGATGCCAACTCATTATTCTCTCTTACATTATTAGCGCTTAGGCTCAGGTTGATGTGTTTCTGATAAATGAGGCATTTGTTCTGCACCACAAAACAACTGAAGAATACCCTTCTCATTCCAATGAGTTGTGTCACAAAATTAATTATGAGATGACCTTCTCTGCTTCCAGGCAGAGGAGACCAGGTGTCCAAGCCTCAACTGACAATCATCTTCTTGAAATCTTGGCCAAAGGAAACAAATACTCAGAGGCATACTGAAGGGAGTCCCTGAGTACGAGCCTGACCTTCAGAGCCAGAGATCTGACCGTTGCATATTCTCTATCCTGGGATCAGAATCCAGCATCCCTTTTCTCTTGGTCCCTTCACTTCCTCATCCCTTTCCATGGGGGGCAGCATGCTAAAGGAGAAGCCTTATCTTCTAACAGACCTAGATTCAAACTTTACTGACCCTGGGCATGTCCCATAAGGTCTCTGAGTTTCTACCTTGGTAAAAAGTGAGACACCATACCCACCATGCAAGCCTTGTTGTTAGGGTTTAGGGGAATAATGCAGGCAGTGAGGAGAGTGGAACCTGGCACAAAACAGGGAGCAGTCAGGAGTAGTTCTCTTCTCCTGCCTTTCCTTCTTCTCTTTGGATCTGGCTGAAAGCTCCCCTGGAAGGGAAACTTCCTCAGTTTCTCTGTCCTGCACCAAGAAGCCAGGAGATCTAGTCTGTGCAGATCGCAAAAGCAGGTCTGGATAAGAGTTGGCAGATGTCTTTGAGGTCCTGTCTTGAGAGTCGCAGTACCAAGGGAACACCTAAGAAGTGCCAGCCCTATGAGGGCCACAGGATTGTGGCTCTCAAGTGTTCACAGAAAGGAGGGTCCATTCTCTGCTTTAGAGTGTCCCCTGAGCATAGCTTTGGCCGAAGATCAGGAAGCTCCATGCTCTTGGCACATCTGTGCTCAGTGTGAAGGTAGGGAGAGTCCTTTGGGAGGCTGGGTTCTCAGGCAGCAGGATCAGCCTAGCTGAGAAGACCCAATGTCACGTTCATTGGGACTATCCTCAGTGAGGCACTTCTAGAAACCATCCCTTTCATAACGTGAGTTCAAGGAAACCTATGTTGCTTAATCTTCTGAGCACCAGACAATGGGCCATGCCCACTTCACCCACTTCGTCCTTACAGCCACCTGTGTTCTGTCTTGTAGGAAAAAATTTCATTTTGCAGACATGCTGTTAGTGCACCAAAGAAGTCATTTGCCCAGGTCACACAGCAGTCAAATCAGGATTTGAACTCTGCAACTCTCCTTAGAACCCTTTGAGCTGCACACTCCTCAGAGATTCCATCATTTTACTCTTAATGAGGCTGTAACTCCCTGAGTCCTGATTCATTAATGTCAGAGAATTCCCGGACTCCCCTTTTCTTTTCTACAATGCAGAAATACCAGGAGCTGCATGAAAAACTGTAAGCGCTGAACAACATGGTCAGAAGCCTCGGAGAACCTATGGTTGTTGAGGTGTGGACAAAGTAGCAGGATTAAGCAGAATTGCAGAAAAAAAAGAGTCCAGGACTAACCAATAAGCATTTGGGTGCCCATGTTGAGACAAAGGAGACTGGGAATTAGGAGAAGCTAAAAGGCCAAATCTGAAGGACTGGGGGTAAGGATAGTGTGTTCCCATAGTTGTTCAAATTCAGAGAATGAGAATTCTCAATGAGTTGGGGCACAGGCTCCAAGGAAGACAGAATCTCTGTTCTGTCTTCTTACCAGCTGTGTAATCTAGGTGAGTTATTTAACTTTGAGCATCGGTTTCTCAATTTGTGAAACAGGCAGGATTCTGATTTCTACCTAAAATCATGAGGATCAGAGACATCCTGTCTTGAAGTGCTCAGCACAGGACCTAGTACAGAGGAAGTACCCAGTGCACTGGCTGAGATGGTGATTATCAAGAAGCTGCTCGTGGCTAAATGGCATCAGCAAGGTGTGGGAAAATCTGCATCCTTGAGTTGGGATAAAATTAACTCAGACACAGGTCAACACAACTTCTGATCCAAAGGGGGTTGGGGAGTGGGAATAGGTCATTGACAGCACAGCATCCAGTCATCTGGAATACTGATTCCTTTAGCAACCCCATGGCCATCACTGGGGGACTTAGCCTTGCCCTACAGCCTTTCTCCACCCCAGTTCCAGTTTCCTCTACAACATCAGGGCTCACCCTGACACTAGTGCTATGAACAGTCCACTCAGGTGGAACGTCTGAGCACTGGACCTAGTGACACACCATTGTCAGTGGGCCTCAGTGGAACGGCTGGAAGGGAGGACAGATGTTGGCGATGCTGACGGATGCAGCCTGCTGCCTTCCCTACCTCCAGGTCCATTCACGGGGGATCCATAGTGCATCACAAATAGATTTCTCATGTCTTCTCTTCAAACTTCCTCCAACTGCCCAGCTTCCGGGGGAGGCAGGGATTTGTTGAGGCACATCCATCAAACCAGTGGAATCACTTCTGTTCATTTCTGATTGGATTCATAAATTTGTTTTGCCACAGTTGTCTCGTTCAGAGAGTTGACAAGCTCTTCCTGAATTCATGAATTTGGGAGGAAATGAACCAAAGGGACTGAGGAGCCCAATTCTGAACTGAACTGTAGTATGTTTATCTCCAGCTTGTATTTGCAATTTCAGGAGAAGGATTACAGAACTGTGAAAAGGACCAGCACATGGTTGAATTGGAACATCTGCAGCAGGCATTAACCATTTCAAAGATCTTATGCAGATACAAGCAAACATAGAACTGGATACCTATTTTTCCAATCTATTTGCATGTCCATCTATTTACCAAGTAAACTCATGAATTTAATTTATCCATTTAGCAAATATTTATTGTGATCTGTTATACATTAGACACTATTCTAGGGGCTTGGAATACATGAGTAAAAAAAAAAAAGAGAGACAAAAAGGTTCCTTCCCCTCAATTGGATTGGAATGTACATGGAGCTAAATTTTGTGATTAGGGAAAGGAAAAGAGAGAGAGAGAGAAAGAGAGTGTGCGTGCGTGCACGCAGCTGTCTGTCTGATTTCTCATATGTGCTCGCCTATTTTTTATCCTTTCCAGAAGTTACTATCACTCCTGAACCTTTCTTATAGGTCATATTGGACTCCACAGTGCTGGTTGTGCGAAACTATGAGGTGGTGAAAAGTCCACAGATTTTTTTTTTTTAATTGGGGTAGAGTTGATTAACGGTGATGTATTTTGAAATAGAGTCATGAGTGTGAATCCTAGTTCTATCACCTACTAACAGTATCATTAGAACCGAGTCACTTGTTTCCAACCAAGTCTCAACCCCTTTCTTTTTTTCCTTCCTTCCTTCCTTCCTTCTTTCTTTCTTTCTTTCTCTCCTTCTTTCTTTGTCTTTTGCACCCACAGCATATGGAAGCTCCTAGGCGAGGGGTCAAATAGAAGCTACAGCTGCTGGCCTACACCACAGCCACAGCAATGCTGGACCCAAGTCACGTCTGCAACCTACACCACAGCTCATGGTAACACCAGATCCTTAATCCACTGAGCAAAGCCAGGGATCGAACCCGCATCCCCATGGATAATAGTCGGGTTCATTATCGCTGAGCCATGATGGAAACCTCCTTAATTTCTTTATTTGTAAAACAGGGACAATAATGCCTACTGAACAGTAGAGTTGTCAAAATGAAATGATACAACATTTTTCATGCAGCCAACTCATCACTGGCACATGCTACGAATTTGATAAGCTCCTTCCTAACCTCGCTAGAAAAAAAATTGTTATTTCTTAATTTTGTAATAGTTCATCATTCTGTATTTATCTGACAGATAAGGAAAGAGCACAAAAGAGGAAATCCTGATTTCGTATTTCTTGAATATATACTTAGTTATTTCTGCTAAAATATGAATGCTGGCTCAGTACCAGCCAGTCTTCCCAAAATATTTTCATGAAGTCAGAATTTTAAAGATTAGCTGGTAATGTTAACATCTGACCAATAATTAAAATGGTTCATCTCTCTGTACATTTTACTTCTTAGCCAATTACTTTGATTAGCATTAAATTTAATAATATGAACATCATGCATTTGTACGCTACTTTATAATTTTTTTAAATATATTCACATATCTTTGGATCTTCACCAACTACCCTGGGAATTAATCAAGGCAGATATAATTATTCTAGTGCTACAGATGAAAACACTGAAATCTATAGAGGTGAAATAAATGTGCCTAAGTTCCATGGAGCTAAAGACAAAGTTTAGACCAGAACCCAGGCTAGCCTAGGACCTTTGCTAATACCAGATACTGACCACTAGAGATCTAGATCTCAGAATGAAGAGAGACCCTTTCTGCTGCAAGGGCTTCCAATCTGACTGATAGTGCTGACAGCCTGCAGGCCATCAGAGCCCATATGTTTACTTTCTGAGGAGGAAAGAAACGGTTGTGTGTGTACACCAGGGCAACTCATAAGGTCTAACCACAGAAAATTAAAAGACATAAAAAGTATAAAGACTATAAGGAAGTATCATCAACTCTTAGAAACTGAAAGAGTTCTCTGTATAATGAGGTCACCAGTGGTGAAACACCAAGCCGGGCTGGAAACTGGGCCACCATGGGGCAAGTGCGTCTTATCTATGATTGCTATGAGAGAAGTCAGTGAGCAGCTGGAAAGTCTCTAACAGTGAAATTCTGATGGTCTGATAAGGACATTTAACAATCCAAGGGATTATGCAAGAAGTAGAGTCAAGGTCTGAGTCAGGTAGATATTTCAAAGACCGGTCACTAAATCCAAAGGTGTCAGTCCACAAACTAGACCCAAACTTTCAGCCAAAAAAGTATGGACAACCAGCAAAATTGCTGAATGAGGAACATCTCTAAGCAAATAGCAGGTCACTCCCATGAACAGACTGTTTGCATTTTAAAGGTTTGAAAGGGGCAGATGTCAGCAGAACAGATATGACTGCTTTACTATTTTCTTCAAAAGAATTATTTTAAGAGTCAATGAAATAAAAGGTATAAAATCATAACTAAGTGTATTAGTATATTATATATTCTAATATGTATTAGTACATATGGAGTATATCAGCTATGGGAGTGATTCAAGGAGCACACACAGGATGTTTCTTTAGTGTCACAGCGGACAGAAAAGATATGGATAACACAAGCTCAAGTGAAAGTGAGAGACCATTTATGGAACAGGTTTGTAATGCACTGTCTTATTCAAGCTTTAGTAAAACCTATGATAGATTCTATTTCTACTTCTGTTTTACACATACTGAAATTTGAAGAGATTGAGTCAAATAGCTACTTCGAGGTTAAGCAGGTTTCTACCCAAATCTCTCTCCTGGCTTTTGAAGGTTTATGTTTATGGTCCATCTTCCCCTGTAGTTAAGCTTATTCCATGTCAAGAGGGGTGTTTGTGAGCTGAAAGTGGAGATGCATGGGAGGGTCAGATTCCCTGAAGGTCCATTAGGTAGAGTGAGTGGAGGGCTGAGAGTCAGACACCAATATGGGCAATGTCCTGAAACTGGGACAGAAGTGAGCATCCCAGATGAACACGGGCCCAGGGATGAGTTCTAAGAGTGAAGGCTACTGGTTCCAAATGGAGCTCAGAGATGGACATCAGCTCAGCTGCTGGGAATCAGCACCAGACTACCAAGACAGTCTTCAGGTAACACTTTCGTTTCTTTATTTAATGGCATTAGCTCTTCCAGCTCCACTTCTCAACTTGGGCTTTAAAGGCTGTGTGGCTTCTGACAAGAATCTGGGCAACGCTTGAGTGTGGCAGCAGAATGGTGCTGCAGAATCAGTCTGATCACCTCATCTTCCTTTGAGAAGCTCTTACTGAAAGAATATTGAGGAGCTCAGAACACTGCCTGAGGTCTAGAGAAGACAACTCAGCAAATTTCTCCTTGATGCCTGCTACCTTGCATTCTTTGTTCCAAGTTCAAAGTCAAGGATTGGAAACTGGCTGAGCACAGGTCCTGAGCTAGTATTTGGCTGCTGCTTAAAGCGAATGGAGTCCAGGATTCCTCTTGGGAGCTTCTTTTGGGGAAGCTGAACTCTTCTGTGATTACCGTCCAGACCGGGATTCTGGTTCTGGACCTCTCAGATAAGATGATGGCTCAGCCCAGAAGGAAGCAACTCAGTTCTTCCCTCTTGGAATCATCTTTACGTCTCTAAGCATTTGGCTCGGTGTCTAGGGCATTTATTTTAAACAAACTTACTCTCTTCAGTAAAGCAACGTCCCTTTACCTTTTGTTACACTTTCCCTACCCCACTGGCCTGCCTTGAACAAGGTTGGGAAGGTGAGGCTGTTAGCTGCAATGCTCTGCGAACAACGAGGTAGAGGGAAGTGGGTCCAGCCTCATTTACAGATCAAAGATAATCCAGGAACTGCAGTTTTAACCTGAAGATAGAAACTTTGTGTAATGAAAACAACACTGACTCTGCTGTTTACCAGCTCTGTGACTTTGAACATATTCTTTATCTTACTAAGTCTTAATTTCCTAAGTGAAAATAATATTGGCTACCACATAAGGTTATTAAGAAGATTAAACTGGCTGTTTCCCTGGCAGAAAACAAGGAACAACCCCTGGAAGGCCCATACCACAAAGATTACAATGGAACTCTATTCCCCCTCTCTCTGACAAAGAACCAAGAACGTTAATGGTGCATGACCTACATTTTGGTGACAAGTCCCCACAAATCACCAAAAGCTTGAGCACTAAAACCAGACTCTATCTGAAGATTCAAATCCCAGCTGCTTCACTTACTACCCCATGTAGCCTTAAACAAATTACTTAAGCCCTTTGTGCCTGACATAAACGCTCTACCTTTTTAAATGGCAATAATGAAAGTATGTCTTAGGGATGTCATGAAAATTAAACAAATTAATGTATATAAAACACTTAAGCCAGCCTGACACAGAGTAGCATTCAAGAAATGCTGGCTAAGGAGTTCCCTGGCAGCACAGTAGTTAAGGACATGATGTACCATTGCTGTGGCTCAGGTTACTGCTGTGGCTTGGGTTCCATCCCAGCCCGGGGAACTTCTGCATGCCACAACTGGGGCCAAAATAAACAAACAAACAAACAAACAATAAAGAAAGAAAGATATGCTAACTAATATTCACTCACTGAATATTAACTGGGTGTCCACTAGGCCCAGGTACTGCATCAGGCTTTGGGGTAGCAAAGATGAACTAGACACAGGCTGGCCTTTAAGGAGTTCACAGTCCCATGGACAAAGGGACTGAATCTACCCCTTCTGGAGTTCCCAAAGTTCCCTTTGCATACTTCCTGGTGTCTTAGTCTTCTCTCACCTCCCCACTTCTCTGGGGAATATTTTACCTTCTCCCAATTCTATCTTCAAATATCTTCCAGCCAGAATTTTCAGGACCAAGTCATTTACTTATTTATTTATTTACTGTCTTTTTAGGGCCACACGCATGGATGGTATATGGAAGGTCCCAGGCTAGGGGCTGAACTGGAACTGTAGCCGCCAGCCTATGCCACAGCCACAGCAAGGCTGGATCTAAGCTGCATCAGTGACCCACACCAAGAGCTCAGTGCAATGCGGGATTCTTAACCCAATGAGTGAGGCCAGGGTTCGAACCCGTGTCCTCATGGATCCCAGTCAGGTTACCACTGAGCTATCACGGGAACTCCAGGACCAAGTCTTTTACTTCTTCCCATAACTCTGGATTCCAGGAACAGAGTCCCTGAAGGGTATGTCTCTAACAGTCCTACAGGGTTTTAATCATCAAGGACTTATCCCACAAGAGAAAGAAAAATATGCTCACAAGTATCAATCATACCAGTCTAGTGTTTAGCTACCTAGTATTTACTTAATTTCCCAAAGTAATATTTTCTTTTGATTAAATTCTTTAAGTTCTCTATGCAAAATACATTGTAAGAATATTTCATCTTTTTGTGTTAATCAATAGTTCAATGAACAAAATTGTTTGCAATCAAATAAGCAGCACACACCCCCGAAAATGTCATTTAATGGGTCTCTAATGTTTATTTCAAAGACCATAGAGCAAGTCTGTTTTCTAATGCACAGGACTTCAAGATTTCTCACAGAAAAATCTTTGCAAGCAAATGAGTTCTAAAAGCAGCTCTTACTTTCCCATCCTCAGAGGCTGATGACTATCTGGCCTGTGGGACCCTTTGCATCATATTTTACTCTGGGGCTTCAGTAGTGATAAGCACTCCAGCTGGCTGCCAAGTTTTATTCTCCGCTCTGGTTCTAGCTCCCAAGAGAAACCCATAGTATAAGCCTCTTCCTCTACAAATGGATTGGGATACCAGCTGGATAAAGCGAGATGGTTCAGTCAATCGGTTGGTCTTTGACCTTTTCTCTTTGCTGAGGGTTATTCCTTGATGGGCAGCCTAGACAGGTGCCCACCTATCTAGACCTCAGGAGGTTCCATGTGTGCACTGGAAATGAATATCACACTGTCCCACTGTGGGGAACAGTGACCTGAGGCTCATCCATAGCCAAAGAACTGGGAGTGGGCAGAGCCTGGGCACAGAGCAAGAAAGGACTGATGTAATTATGTCCACTTTCCTGAGGAAATACTCCTGGGCAGGAAAAAGTAAAACAGAGAATTGAAAGGAAAAGGAAGGGGAACAGGAAATAGGAGTTAAAGTAAGAGAAGTAAAGGAGGCAAAGGAAAAAAAATTAGTAGAGAAAGACTGGGAAAAAAAGAGAGGAGAGGGAAACAATAAGAGAGAAGGGTAATCAATGGAAAGTCTAGAAGGAAAAGAGAATCTACACAGACGAAGGGAGAATCTGGGAGCAAGAGAGAGGAAAAGAACCCAGGGGGATATTAAGGAAGGAAATTCAGGACTCCGAGTTTTTTTCTTTTTCTTTCTTTTTCTTTTTTTTGCTTTTTAGGGCCTCACCTGTGGCACATGGAGGTTCCCAGGCTAAGGGGTCAAATTAGAGCTACAGCTGCTGGCCTACACCACAGTCACAGCAACGCAGGATCCGAGCCGCAACTGCCACCTACACCACAGCTCATGGCAATGCCGGATCCTCAACCCACTGAGCGAGGCCAGAGATTGAACCTGCAACCTCATGGTTCCTAGTCGGATTCGCTTCCGCTGCGCCATGATGGGAACCTCCAGGACTCCAAGGTTCTTGAACAAGTTTTACCACCAACCCACTCTGGACATTCTTAACCCCAACCCCATTCCTGGCCACTTTGATAAAGTGATGCCAAGTGCCCATCTCATAGACTTGGGGCAAATTAAATGAGAATGTGAACCTAAAATATCAAATACAGTGACAGGACAGATGTTCTAGAAATGAAATCCCTATTTTACCAATTAATCTCAATTTCCCAAATAAATCCTTTATTCTCTAGTAGTTAAAAATAGGAGTTCTTGCTGTGGCACAGCATCTTAAGTATCTGGCATTGCCTCTGTAGTAATTTGAGTAGCTAGCTGAGGCACGGGTTCAATCCCCAACCCGGCATAGTGGGTTAAGGATCTGGCATAGCCTCAGCTGAGGCGTAGGTCACAGCTGCAGCTTGGATTCAAACCCTGGCCTGGAAACTTCCATATGCTATGGGTGTGGCCCAAAACAATAATAATAATAATAATAAAGTCAGCTGAATGAGAAGAAGGGATGGGAAACTAGATGAACCAAATACCATCTTGGCCCTCTGAGGACTCAAAATTCAATTGAGAAGAAATGGCCACATGCTATGGTGTGTTGAGTCTGTACCAAGTGCTGTGGCGGCACGGAGAGGGGAGATTTGGCCACCTGCAGAGGTCACGGAGAGTTCCCAGAGGAAGTGACATTTGAACCGAGGCACAGAGAAAGTGTTTTCTCCAAATGGAGGAGGAAAGGGACTTTCCACCCACAGCAAAGGGCATAAGCAGAGTGGAGTTAGGAACAAGCAGGATGTGTGCAATGAGAAAGAAGTAGGTGGAAGGAGGGTGGGGGCAGGAGTATAAGCTGGAATCAGATCTTGAAGGATATAGTGTGTAAAACTGTGAAGCTGTGTTGTACTGGTGAGGCCATCAGCACCCACCAAAGGACTTGAGAGAGAAGAGCAATGCATGTGGATATAGAAATGATCCCGGAGCTCTGTGGATTAGAAGAAGCTACACCTGGACACAGAGGGCCCTGTTAATGACCTGAGAAAAAAGCAGTCACAATGGGACTGCAGAAGATACAAAAGATCTGAGGTAAAATCATCAGGTACATTCACAGATCTCCATGGTCGGGGACTGCAGAACCCTCTTGGGTTCCAGAAAAACCTTCTGAACAGTGGGTTTTAATTTGCCCCAACCTTTTAAACACTACTACTCCCTTCAGATGATTCTTCCTTTCTTAAGACTCAAAATGAGTCTTTTCTTTATCAACATTTGGTTAATACTGTATTTATTAAACCATTTAAAGAAGTCACTGTATATCCTAGTTGTTTGTTTTTAGGTATGCTGCATAATTCATTAGGACCAAGTGCTTAGAGGATGAAGCTGTTACAGATGAAAGAGAAATGTGTTAGGAAAAAGAATCAGATGCTTCTTGCAACTAGAAGATTCTAGCGTATCTCCTAAACTGGGCCTCTGAAGCCAGATATGTCTCCAGAATATACGTTCATAGCCTTCCCCAATAATCCATTTCTGTTCTACACATACAGTTGAATTTTTAGATGTGGTTATCAGGCTGGCTTCTGGTGATACTGAACACAGCTTGAGTTATTCAGTGTGCTCATTCAACCATCACCGGGGACGCTCAGTGAGAGGAGAAGCGTCAGAGGGATGTGATGCTTATCTGCCAATTTCCATCATCTGGAAGAAGCAGCAGTGCAGCCTTATTCAAAGAAGAAAAAACAACCAGTGAGAAGAAGTTCCCCCAGGGACAGATTCCTGCTCATCCTTAGGCTAACTGGGGAACAGGGAATCTGTGAAGCAGGGAATGGAGAGTGTCAGCCTTCGGAATAGGCTACACTTTTACTGAGCACCTGCTGTATTCCAGGTACTGTGCTAGGACGGTCAAAGCCATTTCCTCTTTGAAACCTCACACCTCTGTGAATTAGGGAAGTTATCCCCACCTCACAGATGAGGCATCCAGTGCTCACAGGGGTTAAATGACTTCCTCATGATCACACAGCAGCTACACGATAGTTCTAGGGGATTCAAGTTCAACCCTAGACCCCAGACTGAGCCAGATGAGCCAGTCTCCTTGTCAGCCTGATGTTTCCCTTCTGAGTGTATGGATGGCCAGTCCCTGGAACTACACAATCAGAGGCAGAGTGACCAAATGCCTGAGAAGAGTGGCATTTCTGGTATAGAGGTGAGCATAGCTGCTTTCCAAATGCCTGAAGAGATATAGGATGTGTTCACTTTTGAACAGGATATCAGACAGATGAACCCACACCTTCCTCCTACCTTTGAGTATCTGATTCTCAAACAGCAAAAAAATAAAATAAAACAAAACAAAAAAACTTAAATGAATATACTGTGGAGACCCCCAATGCAAGGAATGCCAACAATAACTAAAATAAAGGGAAGTTATCTGCAACATAAATGATTTTCCCCCCAAGGAGAGAGAAAGCAAAAATGACAAGATGAAGCAAACACACATTTTATAAAACATTTTCCACCACCAAAAGTTCTGTTGTAGGTATTCTTCTTGCATGTTTTCATGCTGAAACCTATTTGCAAATTATTTTCTCACTTTTTTTTTTCACATGAAATGTACCCTCGATTATATGACAAGAAATTATATGGTGCTAATAATTTATTTAAAACCAGATCCATGTCTCACATTCATTCTGTGTTGTGAAATCAAGTAGATGCAGAAGGGGAATTTTTTTTCTCTGAACTTTCTGACCATCTCTATTGTGGAAGAGAGAGTAATAGCAGGTATTGAGGGTGCCAATTATGTGGTGATGTACAAACCCGCTGGAGGAAAATCTATACGATATTTTAATGCTAGTCAAACAGAACGATGAAGTTTAAATTAGCTTGAAGCTACTAAAAATTCTAACTCTGGCTCTGCCTTCATTCTATGGGAGGGTGAAAAACGGCTTTACAGAAAAATATATGTCTATCTTCTTGACGGATGGGCTGCCTGATGCCTTTCTTTTGCTGATGTGCAAGGCTCCATTTTTATTTGTTTGCCCATTGCTCCAGTTTTCTTCCCATTTCTCCTTTCACCTCTTTTTCTTTCTTCTTGATCACTTTCCCTCCCTTCTTTCAATCATCATAGGCTCACTTCCTTCTATGTTATCTATCAGTTTCATAAGCTCATGGAATCAGAAAATGCTAGAACTCAGAGAGCTCTGGTTAAAGAATGAGGGGACTTTGGGGAAAAAAACATCAAATCCAACCACTTTGTGGTATAGATGCGTGGGTGGGAGGGGAAGTGGGTCAAGGGCTAGAGAGAGGAGGCAGCGTGCTGAAGACCACTGGTCAATTTTGTAAGGGAGCTGTCTGATCAGGGAGTGAGTAAGAAAGGGAGTTTGGATAAGAGGAAATGAGAATTTTCACCTCCGTAGACTCTGTTCATTATCAAGAAAATGCAGGTGCAATTATCATATTTCCAAAACTTTTTCTTTTTTAAAAAATGTAGGAGGGCATAACCTCACCCAGCCCTGTCAAAAGTGAGATAGAATACTCTAATAAATTAAAAAAAAAATAAAGAACTGAGGTAGGCAGGAACGTCTCTAGTACATGTTTGATGAAACGGGGGAGGGTGGGGGAATACTGTGTAGTGAATACTTCCTGCAGGTCAGGCACTTCCACATGTTATTTAATCCTTAGTTGGCTTGCCATTAAGTATTTATAACACTATACTGCAGCCTTAGGTTCAGAAAAAATTAACCAGAACACAGCTGGAGAGTAAGGGGAAATCAAAACTTGTGGAAAGACTGTGTCCTCCACGAGATATGGCCAAACCCTCAGATGTTGCAATGAGCCCGTGGATGAGTCAGGCTGGAAATTCATCTCCCAGCTCAGAAACCTTTACAGAATTTCTCAGGAAATAAGCCCAGAGGACTGGCCCAAGGGATAACTAACATTTGAGTCATTATTGATATGGATGCTCATGACCAACAGAACAGAGCTGAGGGGCAGAAGAGTCAATTTGAACTTGGGGAATTGTATATTGTTCACTTAGAAAAACTGCATTAAAGAGAAAGCACACGCTTAGTGTTTAAAAAGCATGTTTTTTGATCTAGGTGATAGGGTTGTAAACTATTTCCTCTTTTTTTCTTCATAGAAAATAGCAGCATTGTTCATAAAAATCAAGCAATATAGAAAAGTTCAAATAGAATGGTGAAAATCATCCAGAATGCCACCATCAGTGGTAATCTTACTAATGGCTATCTTTCCAGACTTTTTTTCCTGGCCAGGAAGCATACTCATGTTTACTTCTTTATATTTTTCTATATGTTTCCAATTTTTCAGACCTTCTATGTATCTATTTTAAAATATAGTAAGACATTTTCATTAGGAAAGTCATTTAGGGCTAGATAATGAAATCTGGGATGGCAGCGTCAGAGAGTTAGTTACCTATCTGTGTGTCCCCAAACTCCAACTCCTTCCAGAAATAATTGGAGATGAAATGATAAGACATGTAAGTTTAACTCTGTAAAAGACTAGGAAACCTTAAAGAACTTTAGGCAAGTATGAAACATGACTGCCTGAACAAGACAGATTCCTCGAGCACAAGCTGCCTAAAATGTAGTGCTTGGACAGCCAGCACAGGGCGGGGGGGCAGGCGGGGTGAATTGTTAGAAATGCAAATTTTCAAGCCCCACCCCAGATTTACTCCAAGACTATAGGAGTTGGGGATCCAGAACGTCATTTAATTTTTTTTTTTTTTTTTTTTTTTGCGTTTTTGGGCCGTACCCAAGGCATATGGAAGTTCCCAGGCTAGGGGTTGAATCGGAGCTGCAGCTGCCGCTTACACCACGGCCACAGCAATGCTGAATCTGAGCCACATCAGTGACCTACACCACAGCTCATGGCAACACCCAATCCTTTAACCCACTGAGTGAGGCCAGGGATCGAACCCGCATCCTCACGGATGCTAGTCAGGTTCATTACAACTGAGCCACAAACAGAACTCCCAGAAATCTGATTTTTAACATGCCCTCCCAGTCAGTCAGTAATCAAGGTGAGATATAAGGATAGACTGGTCTCAGGTTGGGAATCATAGTTTCAAGGAAGTAATAAACAGGAGAATGGCTGTCAGAAGCCCAGTCCAGCCATGCCAAACATGTGGATTTGGTTCAGCAGATAATCCCAAACTTCTGAATTATCACAACAATCTTCATTTGTTTATTACTACAGTAGGATTTACAAATCAATTATTTTTTGCATCTGTGTAAATCTTTCTCAGAATAAAGCAGGTCAGGTTTTCAATAAATTCATTTACTTATTTCTTTATTTTTGTCTTTTTATGGCCACACCAGAGGCATAAGGAAGTTCCCGGGCTGTAGCTGCAGGCCCATACCCCAGCCACAGAAACACCAGATACTCTTGCTCACAGCAGCGCTGGATCCTTAACTCACTGAGCGAGGCCAGGGATTGAACCCGAGTCCTCATGGATACTAGCCGAGTTCATTACCATGATGGGAACTCCCTCAATAAATTTATTTTAAAAATTGGGTTTGCCTATTAATTGTGAAATCTAAGCACGTGCCTTCTTGTGCACATTAATAGAAGAAATATTTTAAAATCTTCCTAGTTTATCATTCAATATCCACATGTTCAAGAAAGAGAATGTTTTTTGCATGTGCATGCACTTTCTTCCTCTTTTTTTTTTCAGTCTCCTAAATACGGAAGCATCTGCAGATCAATTTTGAGTCCTTCATCAGGCTCTGATACGAGAGCCCTGATTTTCTGTTGAAGTTCACTACCCCAGACCCCCTCCCTCAAGTTGAAAGATGACATTGTTCACCAGAACGATTCCCTCAGGATTCTCCCACGTCATGCCTGCCAAGCCCCAGTGACAAGATATAGGGGGCAGTTAGACTCTTACATACTCTCCCTGCCACTTTCAATCAAGCCTAATGCAATCAGAAACACATGACTACATCAACACATCTCCTTTAATCAAATGTGATTAAGTCAGTCATTAGTTTCTCAAGACAAATAAAGGATACAAGTGCTTGTATTATAAATGGTAACCGCCCCCCTTCTTAAGTGACTTGTTAGAAAGGAACCCCCCTAGCAAAGAACTGAGGGCCTTCAGAGGTCTTTGTACTTTTGCTGCTGGTGTTTATTATGATAAAGCATTCTGGGTTCACAGGCACAATTCCTCCTTCCCCATCCCCTCTTGCAGAGCCCCCATGTTGTCAAGCAGAATTTGGCTTCAGCTTGATCAGGATGATTTTATTATCCCATTGTTACCATTATGACTTGGGCAATTAGTAGTTTATAAGTATAAATTTATGGCAGTCTGTGATCCAGGCGCATTGGCAGTAGTCAGGGCATAATAAAAACCCAATCAATTTCTTTCATTTAATATGTAGGCTGTGACCCTAGTTTTGATTAGTACTCTTAGCTATTTCATCTTTAAATAAAAAAGAATGTCTGCAAGCAATTATATGGTGTGTTAATTGGGTATTCCTTTTTATCTCTTATACTACTGAATGCATTGCTAACGAAATCCTTGTTTTCTCTTTCCGTCTCTCTCAATATCTCTCCGCCTCCCCCTCTCTTACCCTGTTACCGTCTTTGTCTCCCCGTTTCTGGGTCTCTACCTCATTTCTTCCTTCCGTCTCTCCATGATGAATCTTCACTGACTCTATACAGGTTGGCTAAAAGAAGCAGGGAACTTTCCACCTCCATCACTGTGTTCTATGAACCCCACCTTCCCACCAAGAGAGTCAGGCTTTATGGAGCTGAGGTCACCAGATTGCCTAAAAGGTCTGGCCCACAGTAGATACACACCAACTGGTAAATGAATGAAAGAGGCCACTGCATTCCCTGTGCATCACATTGTCACTTTCTGTCCTGGGATACTTGGCTGAGATCTGCTATGTTTTTCCAGGGTAGTATTTCCCTGATAGGTCTATACACTGAAAGGTGGCAGTACCGGGAGGAAAGGTGGATTCTCGTGCTACAAATGGGAAGCCCAGGCCGAGTCTTCACCTGCCATTCAGAAATGATACTTCTTATCTCTATCATGTGGAATACGCCCTTTATGCGATGATTTTGTTAGCTGGGATGAGCCAGTACCTGAAAAGTAGGCTCTATAGTTTTGTGTGTGTGCTTTTTCACATTTAACAAACATCACTGTAGTGCCTAGCGTCCCTCATTCAGCTGCAGACTGACAGAATTCCAAGCCTCTTTTCTGTCTGCTGTAACCACTGCTCTCCAAGCTCTTGCTCAGAATTTGATGGTCTCCACTTACAAGCCCTTGTTTCCAGAATCCTACATCTTCCTCTTTTCTGGTTTACTCCTTTGCTTTGGCAAAGTACGTTCTGCAGGAGCATCCTGAGGACACATGAAAGACAATTTTTTTTTTTGAAAACCTGATTTGTCTAAAAATACCTTTGTTCTCTCTTCATATATAATGATCATTTGGCCTGGTCAGAATTTGAAGCCATTTTTTTTCCTCAGAATTTCCAGGCATCCCTGCAAATTTTCCAGCTCCCCGTGCTGCTGCTGAGATGTGGATGCCCCTCTTATTTCCACTTCTCAGTATGTAACTTTCCTCCCCTTTTCCTATAACTCCTGTAAGTTCTAGAATCTTCTCTAGCCTTGTGTCCTGAGACTTCACAATGATGTGCCCTCAGGTCAGGCTTTTGTTCCTTCTTTTTTTCAACCCTTGGTAAACCCTTGTAATCTGGAAACACATTTTTTTATCGGTGGAAATTTTGCCTTTATGATTTTTCTGATAATCTCTTTTCTCTATTTTCTTTCTGTGGGATTCATATTAAGCAAGTGCCAGACCCCTATTTTTAATCTCTAATTTTCTTATCTTTCCTCTGGTAATTTCCATCTTTGTCTTTATTTTCTCGCTTTTATCTTTTAACCCTTTTATTGATTTTTTTATTCTTACTATGTTTTTAATTTCTCAAGTTTCCCCCTCCTTCTGTGATTACTCTTATTCACAGTATCCTGTTCCTTTTCTAGAAGCAGTAATTTCTCTTTTCTATAGCAGAAGATTGATATAGACTGGCCTGACCCCAAAGATCACATTCTGATGATGACATTCTGCCCAAACAACTATCTTTTTCTTGGTTATTATATCCTTTGAGAACCTGGAATCAATTGCAATTGCTTTCTGATGTAGATCATAAACTAAAGTGTATGCTCAGAGACCACGTCTGTTCTAACAAAATATATTCAGTTAATATAATTCCTCACATGAATAGGTGTTCTAAAATATTTGGCAAATGAATGAATGAATGGTGTAAGAACTGGAGTTCCCTGATTTCAATAACACAGCCAGATAAGAGGAAAATAGAGGCTTTCTAGTTCTTGCGTTGTCACAACCATTCAGCAGCTCTTGACATGATAAAACAATTTTTGAGCGAGTGTGGTCCTGTCCCCACATCTGCTTAATGGAAATGGAATCATCTAAGAAATTGCAGAAGCAAGAGATACAAGGTGTTTAACAGGACTGCCCAATGAGCTCATTTATAATGTTAACAAACCAAATTCCTGAACAAGCTTGGAAGCCCTATCGGACCTGTCAGCCAGGAGAGGCAGCTGTCAGTCAGGATTCATGGTGGGCACTTGCCTGCCCTGGGGCCAGCCTGGCAAGGGGGGCCGGGAGAAGAGAGTGGGCGATAACAGAGATAAATCTAAATTCATTCAGGAAGCAGTCACACTCAATGACATATTCACTGACTTCTTCAACAGCTCATTTGATAATGTTCTCTCTGCACTATTTATTTTTCTGAAGGATGAAAGCTGGCTGAGGATCTCATCTGCTCACTGATGCAGGGAAAGGATTTGAAATTAGTTCACACGAGCACACACACGCAAGGGCGCACGAGCACGCGCGCACACACACACGGGAAAGGGCGAGCGGGTGGGGGAAGGAGGAAACATTCTGATGACCAGTTTTGTGGAGAACCAGCAGCCTGGTGTTAGGTCACCTTTAATTAGTAATGCATTATAATTTGACATTATGACAATGGACAGACACAAGGCACAGTGGGGAGGTAGCGTCTACCATGATAATTAATCGCTTGATGAAGAATGTGCTCTGCTTGGTGAGGAGCAGGTCATGTCTTGTGTGTGACCAGAGCAGAGAGAGGTCAGAACCACAGGGCCCAGCACTACACTCTTTCCCAGTGTGTCCCGTGTCTCGCCGTGCCTATGGCATACTTGAATCAATGGGCATTTATTGAGTGCCAGAAGCTAGGCACAATCCAAGGGCCCAAGAGATAAATGAGACATAGGCTGGGCTCTCTGGTAGCATCTTTTGGTAGGAAGACAACACAACACAAAACTCTAATGTTTACACTTCTACTGCATTCTACCCAGAAGGCTTTCCCTTGACAGCACCCATTGGCAAGGAGGACAGACAACTCTTTGTTTGAATTTGAGTTTCTCACATGGCTTCTTAAACAAACAAATGTTTTGTGGTTGAGTATGAAGCATACAAACTTTGGAATCAGGCAAATCTGAGTTTGAATTCCGACTCTTCTAGGTTATAGCAATGGGACCATGAGCAAATTGACTTTGTCTGTCTATGTCACATGTTCCTCCCAGGTAAAAGGGGGATACTAAAACCTAGCTTTCAGGATTAAATGTTATGAGGATTGAAATCTAAGGTGCAGAAGACATGGTGGCCATCTCCCTGCTCCAGCAAGCAAGGGCCTGGCTCAGAGTGGGGGGTGACCCAGAGGCTGGGGCAGGAATGGAAGGAGAGCCCTTCCTCCTCACTCACAGAGGTAGTGCTTGACACATTAGGGTTTTGCTGGAAAAAAAGATTGCACCGAAAATTCATAGCATGTAGTTGTTGCTTGTTCATGCTTGTTCAAAGAATGAAATATGTTCTTTGAATTCTGGAGAAACGCTCTTTAAAAGGCTCATCAATCCAAGTCAAGGGAGGAAGATGGAGAGACAGAGATGGAGAGACAGAGACAGAAAGAAGCCAGACATCAAAGCAAACAAGACATAAATGAAGAGGAGACAAAATTTAAGAGGCTTGAAACAAACAGATAGGAAGTAATCCCTCAGCAATCCTTAAGCCAAAGTTTACATGGTTGCAGCAACCTTTTATCGGATTCCCAAAACCACTGATATGGAATAGTTACAAGTATTTAAAAAAAAAAAAAAAAAGGGGGGGCCTATGCTTAGTAAGCACTGTAAAATGTTACTTCCTTATTCAAGTTCACTTGGCAACCCCTGAGCTGACTCGGGATACTATTCAGACATACATGGCAAAGCCATCGCTATTTTTCCAAGATAAAATAATCTACGAATATTCAGTTTTTTTCTTCTTCTTGCCTTCGCCATGATATCTATCTATCACATTACACCAAAGATCGTGTTTACTAGAAACCACAAATTCATTAGGTGGCAGGAAAAAAGGAAGCATATCAAGAAAATGTTTATTTTCTTCAAAAGATGAGTGCCGGCACTTAACAATAAAAGCACCAAACAGTGGCATGAGGGTGGAGAGCAGAGCAGAAGTATAGACCACGTCTCCCAAGGTGCAGGAGCCACTTAATTCAAAAACCATCTCTGTCTTAGTCTTAAAATCAGACAGTTCTTCACCTTCCATGGGAGTTGGGGGGGGACAATCTGAGCATTGTTAACTTATATTGTTATTTTTTATTAGTAACTTTTAACCCATTTACCTCTGATATGAGGACTCAAGTTTTATACCACCAGAGTTATAATTTGGTTGCTTTTATGTTTCCTGGCTTCTTGTTTTGCTAAGTGTGATGGGTTTGTTTTAAGAATCTTCTAAGAAACAGAAAGTTCTACACGTTCTCAGAGGTGAAGTAATTTTATTTTACGGATATAGAAGGATATCTACAGCCACAAAATCACTCACCTCGTCCTTCTGGGTGCCTGCTTCGTGCTTAAGCTTTTCCTGGCAAACTACCTCTCCCAGCCTTCTGACCTTCTAACACCAGCTCACCTGAGGCATATGCAACCCACAGAGCTACTCCAGTGGGAATGCTGACCAGAGACTCCATATTTTATTGTTCAGATTCCCAAGCAGAAGAATTCGGTGGTTCTGGCCTGCCTCTGAACGGCAGCCCCTGAGTTCAGTATTCACCCTGTTGTGTGGGTCGGTGGCGGTGGCACATTCTGGCTGCTGGGGCTCTAGGCAGGGTACTGATTCTCAGAGCGGGGGCCTATAACAGGGAGGCTATGAGTGATGATTATTGTTTCTAGGGATGTCTTTTAAATGTTTACGTTTAACCCATTTGAAAGGAATATGTTACTTTTTATTCTATTAGAATTTTTTCGTATTTTTAAAATTTTTATTTAGGGCCACATTCGTGGCACAGGGAAGTTCCCAGGCTGGGTAGGGGTGGAATCGGAGCTGGACAACCACAGCCACACTGGATCTGAGCCGCGTCTGCAACCTACACCACAGCTCATGGCAACGCCAGAAACTTGACCCCCTGAGTGAGGCCAAGGATTGAACCCACATCCTCATGGATACCAGTCGAGTTTGATACCACTGAACCATGGCAGGACCTCCTAGAAATTATTTTCAAGTTACATTTTATTTAAAATTTTTCATCAGTATTGAGAATGAATCAGTGTTCTTGTTTCCCGCCTGTATTAGATAAAGAACTGGATACGCTTTTCCCTTTGCTGTTATGATCCTGGATTGCAGATCCTGATTATTATTGATTACTATTGATAGTATCTATCATTTTAAAATAATATCTCAATGTATGCCTATCTATATTCCAGGTACTACACAAATCCATACTTTACTGATTTTGTATGTTTACCACTATTTTATACTGTGACATTTCAGTTCTTGAGCTCTATTATGGTTCATATCTTGACTGAAATACTTCCTCAAGTTATAAACAACACCCCACTTCACCACTTCACATGTTTTTTTTCCCCTCAGAGAGGGCTCAAGGGCAGTTTACCAGCTCAGTTCTTTCAGAACCAAGAATATCTTTTTCTTGGATTCCTGTATGGAAGACTTCTTAATTTGTTATATATCCTTCAGTCACAATCCTAATTTGTTTTCTTATATTCTTCATAAGTAATATTTTTGACTATTGGAATTTAGTGGGTTTGTTTATTTTTCCAGAAATGTTAGGCTGGCTTGTACTGTTTACTTCCTTTTCTGATGACTGTTTTTATGTCTATATGTCTGCTGTGCTTTACTTATTTTTTTTTTAAGTCACCAGCATAAATCCAGATGTTTAATCGTTTTTATTCAATTTGCCTGGTTCATAGTGGGCCCCTTTAATCTAAAGATAAATTTTGTTACCTCATGAATTTATTGTTTCCTCTCCTGTTCTTCTGTTTATTCAATTCTATCCTCCTGGAGTTACACCAGATATTTCACACCTCCAGAATCTGCTTGCCCTGCACTGCCCCAACATTATTCCTTTTTCTCAGGTAATTCTCTTAAATGTATCTTCTATCTCTGTTATTTATTACAGTTTTTTGTTGTTGTTGTTTGCTTGTTTCATTTTAGTTGAGTACACGACATTCCAACAGTTCACAGAATAACCAAAGTACAAAAATACATGAAAACAAGATCATGAACACTTCAAGATTCTAAGGAGAGAGTGATTAAGTTGATGACCTGTGATCACCTATGATAATGTGGCTCATACAAAGAAGTCCAAAACTTGCTCAAAAAGAAGGACTTGGTGGGAACAGCAAGAGAGATTTTACACAGATGTAAGTGTGGACACCACAATACAAATGACTGTCCAGAATTCGAGTACCCTCTCTTGGGTATATGGGTGCATATGCAAGACTTATATGTAAATTCTAAAATGAGAACCAGTTTCTAAGACTAGATGGAAATGAATTCAATTGAAAAGAGAAAAACTAATGCAGGTGACCCTTAACCAACATAGAGTAGGGCTGCCAACCCCAAACAGTGGAAAATCCACATATAACTTACAGTCAGCCCTCTGTATATATCCCTGGTTCCACATCCACAGATTCAGCTGACAGCAGATAATGTAGTACTGTAATAAAATTCATAAATATGCGGATCCAGGAAGTTCAAACCCATGTTGTTCAAGGGTCAACTCTATATTGGAAATGTTATACTTTCTGTATGAAAGGAAACAATATAGAGATGTTTTTATCTTGTCCAAATAAATGATTCATCAATTAAAAAAAACCACTTTGGGTCTTTAACACTTTGTATATCTGTCACCCTTCCTGAATTTCTAGCATTAATGCTTGCCTTTCTCTTTTTTCTTTACCCTTTTGTTAATTTTAATAGGAACAGAGAAGGCAGGGATAATTAGACTCATGGTCTAGCCATCACCTGATCTTGCAGTACCTTTTACTTTCCAGCAGTTGTTTCTAGGTATTTGTTGCCAAGCTCACAGCAGAGGAGGGACGTAGGATTCCACAGGGATATAAGTGCTGACCAAAGTAGTAACAAAGCCCAGGACTGGCTTGGGTTAAAGACCTATTCCAGGGAGATGAAAGTAAGGGATATATTTAAGGAAGAGACAGAGGGCAGGTCAGATTCAAGTGAGTTTCCAAACAAGACCTAGCGCACTGGAGACAGGACCTGAGGTCAACGTCACTGATAGAGCAGAACTGAGGAGTGGGGAGCCAAGAAAAACATGCGGTACCCAACCCAGAACAGGGGCTTCAGCTGTGCTGCTAGTCCCCAGACCTCTTCCAGAGCTGTCAACACAGGAGTCACACTTGACTCCTCCCATTTCCTCTCCTAATTACCTCATGTTCTAAACAATGAGAAAACCCATTCTCATCTCTTCTTAGTCCACTGCCACTTCCTGATCCAGGTTATCTCAACTATACAGGCTCCCAACTGATCTTCTTACCTCCATGGCTCTTTTTTTTTTTTTTTTTTAATTGCCATACGCCATGGCATGTGGAAGCTCCCGGCCCAGGGATCAAACCCATGCCATAGTTGTAAATGGAACCACAACTGTGACAATGGCAGATCCTTAACCTACTAAGCTAACAGGCAATTCCACCATGGGTCCTTCTTATATCTAAAATGCAAATTATATTCCTTCTCATATAAAAGTTATCTGTGATTTCTCCTTATTCTCAGGATATACACCAATTCTGTATGGCCTGCCAGGTCCTAAATGAATGGCTTCTCAATCACATAGTCCCCAGTGTCTTCTGCTCCCTCTTCCTCTTCTTTTTTCTCCCAGATGGACACTGTCACCCAGGCCTCCAGGCATAGTCAAAACCTGCTACCTCTACCAGAAATATTCCCTCATTCATATTTCAGAATGCAACGCTAGCTCTTGCTTTAACCTTTAACTTTTCACAAAATATGTATCTTGGTTTGTTTTGTCCCACAGACAGCGCTCCTAAAACTCACCCAAGGTGAGCTAACCATATAATGAGTTGTCGTGGTGACTCCCCACAAAGCTCTGTGTCCTCATCCTCAGAATCTATGAATGGAACCTTACTTGGGGAAACAGTTTTTGAAGATTTGCTTAAGTTAAGGATTTTGAGAACTTCCTGGCTTATTCAGGTGGGCCCTAAATCCAATGATAAGTGTCCTTATAAGATAGAGAGAAGAGAAGAAGATAGATACACACAGAGAGGGCAGAGACAGTGACGAGCCAAGGAAGCTGGCCACATGGAAGCTTCCATGTGTTCCTTGGAAGAGGAACACATTCTTTTCCAGAGCCTCTGGAAGGAATGTAACCCTTGAGAAACCTTAATTTTAGACTTCTGTCTACCAAAACTCTGAGAGAATAAATTTTTGCTGACTTAAGCCACAATATTTGGAGTAATTTGTTGTGGCAGGAATAGGAAACAAACACATAGGTGTTTGGGTCATGGGTGTACATGGACTTGCCTTGTGATGGACATTCTTTTTGAACTTTATTCATGCTGGTCTTTAAAGAAAAAGAGCTGGAGCCCATTTTCTCCTCTCTTTACCCTTTTTCAAAGGCAGTATAAACCTACTGTCCTGGCACTAGCCTTGGGTAGTTACTCAATTTTATTGGGATAATAAGATCCTTTCAACTACCACCTTCTCTCTATCTAAACCAATGGTTCATTCTGGCCCACTGGTTGGATCTTATGTTTCTTAAACCCAGCTGCCTTGCTTCCCCCCCTCCTCTTTCTCTGACTCTTCTCCACCCTTCTCACACATCAGCAGTTTCCTTGAAATTAAAGTACACAGCCAGTGTGCCCTGTCTCAAGTGGAGAGCCAAATTTCATTACCACTTGGAGCACTTTAAATCAATATTTGGGCATTTAATGATTTTGCTCATTTTACTTGAATACATTAGAGAAGTCTGATAGGCCTATTAGGGTCCCTGTGATTAACATCTTCGAATCAGCAAAAGGTGCCAATTTTAAAAAATTGGCTTGTTTCAAGCCCACCATAAAAATCTACATAATTTAGCAATTATTTTATCATTTTGAATATATATTAAAAAGTAGTTTTCAGTGTTTAATTAGAAGATATAGTCAACATATTTTAAAGTGAACTACCTCCTCCACATACCCAGAGTTGAAAGGAAGACATATTTGGGGCCAGCTCCAATTTGTAAACTAGCTTCACATCATATTCCTGCCCAGGGCACACAGGACCCTCAATCACCCTATATGCCTTTCTCATTAGGAGCATATTTACAACTAATTAGATGAGCTAGAATCTCCCTTAGAGCCTCTGGATACTGACACCACAATTCATGAAGAGGCTGTGCCCTCAAAACTCAGTAACTTCTTTAAAATCTTAACCCTAGAGGGAGAAATCCTAGAGGATTCTTGGGGTGCCTTCCAGAAGGCCCAGGCTTAGCTATCATTCTGCTGGACTTTTATAAGAATTTGAGTTTGATAAGACAGATGTAACCAGCCAATTTCACCTCTCCTACCCTCCCTCACTCAGGGCCCATGTTACCCGTCCTATCTGTCAAGTATAGGCTTGTAACTAAGTATTAAGGAACTAAGTATTAAGCAAGTGATTGTCACTCGTTCAAGTGACACTTGAATGTCAAAGACAAGGCTCGTCACTTTTGTTTAAGACTTTGGATAGGTCTGGTTAGGACATCAACAAAGCCAGCTGAGCAACTGACCAGTGGGAAGATTTGGATCTAGCCTGAAAGGTAGAGCAGGGCACTGACTTGGAATGTACAGATGTTGAGAACTAGAATATATCATAAAGAAGTACAAAGTGGTACCTAATTTTGTAATGCCAACAAGAAAGATATAGAACTAGAAATAGGAAACACACACTGGGCAGAACTGGAGTCAAACATTAAGTCTGTGAGGTGTGGTTACAGAGTCTGAGCAATGCCAACTTCCAGGCCATGAGCACACAATGTGTGGGTTGGTTACGCTTACTAATGATCTGGGCAGAAAATGGAAGCAGGCAAATCTCAGTCTGCTGACTGCATCTCAGATCCTAGTCCCCATTCATCATGTCCACCCTTCCTCCAATTCTGGACTATCACCTGTGAGTCACCCACCATACCTGGCCCTAATTTGTTTGCCAACACTTTTGGCCTGTTTCAGAAGCAACTTCCCTTTCCCAGTTTGAACCCAGTTTCTTCTGCTACTTGATTTCTGCTCCTGAACCTCCTGGGACCCCAGCACCTTCTTCTAAAGTCCAATCATGACAGTATCAGTCATGATAGTATAAAAGAGTGATACTTTCATATAACCACTCAGGGAAATAGAAAAAAAGGGAACTGGGAGATGACCTTGAGTTGACGCTGAGAGGATAAGGGAAGAACCAGGAGGCTGACCCAGTAGGCAGAGGGGCTTCAGGTGAGCAGGTGAAGCAGTGTCCAAAAGGTTTCAGGTCTGGCTCAGTTATTAGTGTCTATGCCCTGGTAACTGATTGAGCTAAACTGGTATTTACTATGCAGACGACACCTTAGAAAGCTACAGACATGATAAAGCAGAGCATGTCGTTAGGATGACAGGTAAGAAGCCAAGGAATCTTCTGGGAAAGAGAGATGACAACAGACGGCTAAGAAGGAAGAATCACAGAGCTCCCTCAGTAAAGAAAAAACCTTCCAGTGTTGTGATGGCTCCAACGTCCCTTAATCTTCAGTTCCCTCACTAGTTAACAATCTTTGCCCATCTCTGGGCAGAGGACACATCAGCCACTGCTTACTTACCTGAATCAGGAAGACATAAGACAAGCATTCTAAGCCTGGATAGCACCATGGACTCTGGCCACTGTGCAGACCTACCCACCTCCTCAAAACCTATTATACTAAACACTGTTTCCTGCATTACATTTTTCAAATGTTTTATTTGAATCACAGACACCAATCTGTGAAAGTATAAAGCTGAATTCTGATACCTCTTGAATCTACTGGTTCAATGTGGACCTCTGGATATTCAGTCTACTGAGGTATGAGGAAGTCATTCTGGCTTATGGCTGATAGGGCTTGAAGTTTATGCTAACTAGAACAGCCTATCATGTGGCCTATCAAATACACATTTTATATACGCTCTAGCCATTAAAGAAAAGGGTGCATTGTCTAGAAATAAAGAATATCTGGTCTGAAGACAGAAATAAATTCTTCTCTTCCTGGAACATCAACGCTTGCTTGCACTCCTTCAATTAGAAGGGCCCCTTTCCAGGTGCCAAAGCCGTACAGATTTGCTGTGTACACACTGATCTGTCTTTTTTGAAATCCTGAAGGACTGTACCCCCATAAAATCTGATGTTCTTTGTTCTCACAAGATGCAAAAATGTACTAAAAATATGCTTCTTTGTAACAGTTCCTCAGAGTTAACTGAGACTCTGTCTCCTGGACTATGGTCCTCAATTTGGCTTAAATAAAACTCTCCTTATTCTTATTACAGATTGGTTGTTGCTTATTTCCACTGACAGTGGACATATGTAACTCCCCTAAGATCACACAGCAGCTCTGCAATTTGTTTTTTTGTTTGCCTGTTTGTCTTTTGCTTTTTAGGGCTGCACATGTGGCATATGGAAGTTCCCAGGCTAGGGGGCAGAGCCACAGCTGCTGCCTTACACCACAGCAATGTCGGATCCCAACTGTGTCTGCGACATACACCATAGCTCACAGCAATGCTGGATCCCCAACTCACTGAGCGAGTCCAGGGATTGAACCTGCATCCTCATGGATACCAGTTGGATTTGTTTCTGTTCCACAACGGGAACTCCAAAGCACTGCAATTTAAACTAAATTTTGTCTTACATCACAGTTAGAATCTCTGCTGTATGTAGAGGAAGATACTGTCTCTGATTTTTAAATGGCCATATTCCATTTATAAAGTAATAAAGACAGATAATGATTATTGTACATCATAATGATTCTACAATAAAGATAGTGCATTTTTAAAGAGAGAGGCTATTTCTTGTTCATGTCTTCGTACTGGTATCTCTAGGCACTCAAGTTAATTTCTGTTGCTTCCAGGAATGTAATGGAAACACAGACAAGAGTGTTTACCATGCCTGTGCTTGAGGCAGATGGTGGAGGCATAACTGCGGTCAGAGTAGGTGAGTATGTATACTGTAAATCCTAAAGCAACTACAAAGAGACATATCCAATAAACAAATAATTGAGGTAAGTGAACCATTTTAAAAAAGCAATAATCAAAAAGACAAGGAAAAAATATAAAAGAATCAAATAAAAAATACCAAGCTGGACAAATACAAAATAAGTAGTAGGATGGAAAAATTAATTTAGGAATATTAAGGAGTTCCCATTATGGCTCAGTGGTAACAAATCTTACTAGTATCCATGAGGAGTGGGTTTGATCCCTGGCCTTGCTCAGAGGGTTAAGCATCTGGCATTGCCATGTCTCAGATCTGGTGTTGCTGTGGCTGTGGTATGGCACAGGCTGGCAGATGCAGCTCTGATTTGACCCCTAGCCTGGGAACTCCCATATGTTCCAGGTGTGGCCCTAAAAAGCAAACACATACAAAAAGAATATTAATACTTGTATTTAATATGTGATCAAAATATTGCAATTAAAAAAGCAAAAGTTATAATATTAGATAAAAAAGCAAGAAACAATGTCTACTTTAAATACAGAACTACAGATACTATAAAAGTAAAAAAAATGGGAAAAGGTATACCATGCAGACACTAATCAAAAAAGAGCTGGAGTGACTATATTGATATCAGGAAAAGTATACTGCAACAAAGAGTATTACCAGGGATAAAGAGGGATACTAAATAATGATAAAGGGGTCAATTTACAAAGAAGACATAAGAATGCCAAATCAGTATCCATCTAAAAGCTGGGTTTTACAATGTATGAAGAAACAAATGATAGAAATGAAAGGATAAAAAGATAACACCAAAGCCACATTTATAGCTGGAGGCTGAAACATCCCTCACTCAGCAATAAAAAGAACTAGTAGGCATAAAATCTGTAAGGATATATAAGAAACACGAACAATTCTATCAACCAATTTGATCTAATTGAATTTTATATAGAACAATCCACCAAACAATAGTAGGATACACATTCTTTTCAAGTGCACCTGAGAGTGCATATTCTGGGCCCCAGACCAAACCTTAACACATTTAAAAGAGTTAAAATCATGCTAAATATGCTCGTTAAAAAAAATAAAATTAGAGATAATAGGAAGATATCTTCATTACAGCCAAATATTTGGAAATTAAACAATCTATTCCCTAATAACATATGAGTCAATCAGGAAGTCTTAAGATTAATTAGAAAATATTTTAGGAGTTCCTGTCGTGGCTCAGTGGTTAACAAATCTGACTAGGAACCATGAGGTTGCGGGTTCGATCCCTGGCCTTGCTCAGTGGGTTAAGGATCCGGCGTTGCCGTGACCTGCGGTGTAGGCTGCAGACACAGCTTGGATCCCGCGTTGCTGTGGCTCTGGTGTAGGCAGGCAGCTACAGCTCCGATTAGACCCCTAACCTGGGAACCTCCATATGCCGTGGGTGCGGCCCTAGATAAGGCAAAAAGACAAAAAAAAATTAGAAAATATTTTAAATATTTTAAATTGAATGGAAATAAAGATACAATATATCAATATTTATGTTATATGCTTAGAGTAGAGGTACACAAACTATGATGGTATAGCCCTCAAGCTAGTAATTTCTTTTTAAATTTTTAAATAGTTGTAAAACGAAGAAGATGCAGAAAGAGGAGGAAAAACTATTCAGCAGGGGCCAGATATAGTCAGTAAAGTCTCAAGTATTTACTGCCTGGCTCTTTACTCAAAACATTTCCAGACCCCATGCTCAAAGGGAAATGAACAGCCACAACATGAGAAATCAAGAAAAGTTTTAAATCAATAATCTAAGTTTCAATCTCAAGAAGTTAATAAAATAAGAGCAAAATTCAAAGCATGTAAAAAGGGTAAATAAAGATAAAGGTAAAAATCAATATCAGAAGAATAAAAATTATATATAAAATCAATAAAACAAAAGACAGGTTTTATGAAAAGATTGTTAAATTAATAAACCTTTTGGCAGACTAAGGGGGTGGAGAAAGGAAGAGGAAGGGCGGGAAAGGGAAATAAAAGACACAAATGACCAACATTAAGAAAGAGGTGACTGTAGTTCCCGTCATGGCGCAGCGGAGACGAATTCAACTAGGAACCATGAGGTTGTGGGTTCGATCCCTGGCCTCACTCAGTGGGTTAAGGATCTGGCATTGCTGGTAGCAGGCGGCTCAGATCCAATGTTGCTGTGCATAGGCCAGCAGCTGTAGCTCTGATTAGACCTCCATATGCCTTTTGGATGCGGCCCTAAAAAGACAAAAGAAAAAAAAAAGGGGGGACAATTAAAGTTATTAAAACGATATTCTGTGAAAATTTTATGTCAATAAATTTCAGAATTTAGAACAAATGGACACATTCCTTGAAAGACACAAATTATTAAAGCTTTCTCAAGAAGTAGATCATCAGAGTAGCTCTATATCCATTAAAAATTATATCTATAGTTAAATCCTTCCCCCCAACTCACCCCTCCATCCCAACGAAACCCTTTAGGCTCAGATAGCTTCTCTGCCAAATCCCAGCACCCGGGAGATTTTTAAGGAAGAAATTATGCCAAATCTATACAAACTCTTCCAGAAAGCATAAAATGAAGGAACAAGTCCCAGTTTCTTTTGTGAAGCCAATGTTATTCCAATACCAAAACATGATAGAGATATTATAGGGAAATAGAAATAATTCTTATAAACAGGGAAGTAATTACGAATTTTTACAGCATTAACAAATCAAATCCTGTAAAAAGGATAACATATCAAGATTAAGTGTGGTTTATTTCAGGAATGCAAGGCTGGTTCAGCATCCCAAAATCAATAAATATAATCTACCATACCATATCAACATTTTCTTCCTTTCTTAAAGAAAAATTATAAGATCATCCCAATAAATACATAAAAACATCTGACAAAATTCTACTTTAAATATGATTAAAATTCTGAGTAAACTGGAAAAGAAAAGAAACAGAATGAGAGTTCCTCAAACTGAAAAAGGATATGTATATAAGACCTTCAGTTAATATCTGACAGTGAAAAACTGAGTATTTTCCTCCTAAGATAAGTTTCTTTACTTCTAGTTAATATCGTACTGGGGGTCCTGGCTGCTGA